>OVAP01001931.1:0-21440 GCA_900406295.1 Aurinia saxatilis | reverse complement strand
TCATTAAACATCAAACCATTTCAAACTCATGATCCAATACACCCCCTAAACCGATTGACTTCTAACTAATTCGATATGAATTAAAATTGGACACACTTAGAGTAACCGCAGCCGCATCCCAAAAGTAAGGCTTTAAACGTAACTAGGACTAATTACTTAGAAACCACATAGGCTCTTTTTGCACTTTGTTAAGTAGCTAGTTGGACAGCAGGATTTATTGGAAGAATATAGAGTTCAAGATAATAGCTAGAAATTAGGGACTAAACGTAACATTCAAGGTAAAGAACACGGAAACATTTGACATTTTTCAACAATTTTCAAGATTATTTGACACAATTAATGAGTATAGCTTGAAAAATGTATACTCAATTTATTACTAATCCGGAGAAAGTAACTTGATGACCCCAAAACTCCCTCCCTTTCTTAACAACGCCCATTTTGGTAGCCCTTTTGGGTAGCAAGCAGTTACTTAGAAAGAAAATATGGGACTGAGCATTGAAGTTCGACTTCAGAATCAAATTCATTGGTTTATTCGATATCAATCAACCTAAAAAATTCCCAAGGAACCACAAGACAAACGAACCTAAAGCATCGAGATTTGGGCTCGATGGGCCACACAAAACCTGAAGGTTCTCTCTTATTAAGTAATACTCAGATATAGTTGTTTCTTCTTTGTTTTTTTGGGGTAAATTTCTTTTTATTTTCGTTGTTATCTTCTTTTCTTACCCCTTACGCCACAGAACTTCCTATATATAATCTCATCTACTGCGTTCTCGAACTACTTGTCACCAAGCCCAGAAAAGAAAGCAAAACCCTAAAACAACACAAAGACATCATGCAGAGACTATTTTCCATAATGGAGTCGACTCCGACCGCGGAGTGGAAGAGGATCGGAAAGACGGCTCTAGGTCTAGTAGCTGCCTATACGGCCGTGAATTCAACTATGTACACGGTTGATGGCGGCGAGAGAGCTGTGATTTTCGATAGATTCAACGGAGTTCTCGAAGAACCGGTAGGGGAAGGGACACACCGCAAGATTCCATGGGTGCACAAACCATATATATTCGATATTCGAACCCAGGGCCGGCCCAACAAATATCAAAACATGTGGCTGCCTAAAGAAAAAGAAAAAATATATGCCCTCAATATTATTCGAACCCTGGTTGATTTACAATCAATGATAACAGAACCATTAGACCACAATAAAGAATTTGTTCAATTTTGCTGCCCCAAATTCTTATTAAAATTTTGGTGCCTAAAGCTTGTGCTTTTTTTTTTTAGCCTCGGGCCGGGCCTGTTCGAACCCAACCCTATGAATTTAACACCAACTCTGGAACTAAGGATCTTCAGATGGTTAATCTTTCACTCCGTGTTATGTATCGTCCTGACGTAAGTTCTTTACTATCGATTGGTTTTTAGTTGGAAGCTCCTAGTTTATACAATTTAAAAATATTTGTGTTAGGTTTTTCCCTAACGTAAGTTCCTTATTAACAAATATCTTTAATTTCGTTGTAACATTATCAATTGGTTTTGAGTTGGAAACTCGTAATTAATGTGTTCGATTTTGTGTTAGGTTGCACGTCTTCCATACATATACCAGAGTTTAGGCGTGGAGTACGGAGATAAAGTACTACCAGCAATAGGGAACGAGGTGTTGAAAGCAGTGGTGGCTCAGTTCAACGCGGACCAGCTCTTGACAGAACGTCCACAGGTCTCAGCTCTAGTTCGCGAGACGTTGATCAAGCGAGCCAAGGAATTCAACATTATCCTCGATGACGTGTCTATCACGGAACTCAAATACGGTGAAGAGTTCTCACGTGCCGTGGAGCAGAAGCAAGTAGCTCAGCAAGAAGCTGAGAGGTCCAAGTTTGTAGTGGCAAAGGCTGATCAGGAGAGACGAGCGGCTGTAATTAGAGCAGAAGGAGAGAGCGAGGCGGCTCGGGTTATATCAGACGCGACTGCCAAGGCTGGGATGGGTCTGATCGAGCTTAGAAGGATCGAGGCGGCTAGGGAGATTGCGATTACACTTTCTACGTCTCCAAACGTTGCATATTTGCCTGGTGGTGGGAATATGTTGTTTGGTCTGAATGGTCCGAGCCAATGACTTTTGGTTTGGGTTTGAGTCTTTTAGGATTTTTTTCTTTTTTGGTTTTATGTTTTCAACTTTTTTAAATAGAGATAATATTAACATTAAAATTATATTTAAATAACTGGTTTCAAAAATTACATATACAAAATAATTATTTCTTTTCTTTTTCAAAGAGTGTTGTTTTGACTCTTTGCACGCAAATTAATAAAATATATTAAAAGTTCTGTTATGCCCTTAAATAATAAGTTGACTGTTCATATTCTTTTTTGTTTTGAGGTTAAATTAGGTATTTAGTATTAAAAGTTATATTGGAAAATGAAAACGACACTCTTTGTGAAACAAAAAAGTAAACCTAAAACGACACTCCTTAAGAAACGGAGGGAGTATATTGAAGAATATAAGTTTCTTCATTGTTTAATTTCTTCAAAACTTTTGAGGTAAATTTCCTAATTTAATAAAAATTGTTGATAGTTTTAGGGCTAATTTAATTGTTATTCTTAAATATCATAAATCTTAATGTAGACAGTAAAGTATTTTAAAATAATTTTAGACTATGTGATTAGGGGTATTTATTGTGGCAGAACGTAGTGGACATGGACTTTACAACATGTTTGGATTCAGGACACCATTCCATTAATTACCTTTGTATTGGGGAAAACAAAGTTGTAAGTACTCTACTTGATGTGAGGAACCTAAATTTTCAAGTCCATAATTAGATGAGAGATTTTAAATTCTGGCAGAAGAAGTTTTTAGAGGTGGAACTTACATGAACTAAAAGGAAAAATGATAGAGCTGATGCTGCTTTGGCAATGATTCATCATCTAAGAAATTGCAATTTCATGTACCATGTGTTGCAGTGGCGGATCCAGGATATATTTTTACCTGGGTCAATATATTGGTTACTAAAAATTAAGAACAAAATATTGTAGAAGGGTGGGTTTGATTAGAGTTAGGTGGGTCAATTCAGCCATTTTTTACCAACTGAGCTTCTAATTCTTCATTGTTCATTGATATATTCAATGGATTTAAACTATTTAAGGTGGTCAGCTGACCCACCTCCTCTCCATGTGGCTCCGCCACTGA
Source organism: Aurinia saxatilis (assembly GCA_900406295.1). Lineage (NCBI taxonomy): Eukaryota > Viridiplantae > Streptophyta > Magnoliopsida > Brassicales > Brassicaceae > Aurinia > Aurinia saxatilis. The sequence goes on along the minus strand of OVAP01001931.1, from coordinate 18,268 downwards.
TGTGTTGTATATTGATATATTACATTTTTAACACTTTCTAACCATTGTTTTCTAGTGTTTTTCGGGTCTTTTGGTCTTTTATAGAGTCAAATTAGGTGTTTGGAAGCTTTGGTGAAGTGTGGGACAAGAGGAGCGAGAAATGGGAAAAGACTATAAAAATGTGGTTCATTCACAGGCAAGGAAAGAGTGCCTGGTCGAGCACCAACGGAGCCTGGTCGAACTGAAGAGGATGAAAATAATACAAAAGAGGCAGAGAGAAGGTGCCTGGTCGGCACCAATAGAGCCTGGTCGGGGTGAATAGGACAAAAATAATACATTAGAGGCATGGAGAAGGTGTCCGGTCGGACACCTACCTAGCTTGGTCGGGCTGGCCCCCGATTTCTGCAACATCAATTTGACAATTTTCTTGTTTTGACTTTTATGACCTAAAATTTATTCCACCAACCCTAGGCTTATATATATACTATACTTCAGAAGAAATTATGGCAGTTTTTACTCCAATTTTCAGCCACCATATCATTCTCTTTGTTCTTGAGTCTCCTTTGCTTTTGAAACACTTTTGTTCTCCTTTCCTTTGATTTTTGTTCTTGTTTGCTTGAGGATTTTTAAAGGCTTGCTCATGGTCATTCTTTTTCTTTCATTACCATTGTTGAGAAGTGTTCTTAAATCTTATTCTTTTTATAATTTCGTTTTTAATAAAATACCATTCAGATTTATATTGTTCTTGACTTATGTTCTTCATTATTGCTTTGTTGATTGATCATTTGTGAGTAGTTAGATAGTTAGATATAGGGAAATCATGGATTGTTAGGATAGAAATTGGATGTAAATAGGTAGATCTATAGAATAGTCTTCCTCCTTATGATGCTTTAATGCTAAAACTAGCTTAATCACCTAGTTTTTGTTCATAGGATTATCTATTAAACGAAAACAGAATAGGAGTCTTGAAACTCATTTAGGAGAGCATTATGTCTTTAGCCAACAAAAGTTGATGCTAAAGCAGATTGTGAACTGTGGTATTTAACTTGCTAAGAAAAGTGATTGATGCCACAACAGTGGATCAATTTATAATTATATTTAAGTTCAGGATAAGAAAAATTAGAACCTGAATAGACATGCAATACTTGCATTGCAGTCCATTGATTATCCCTAGGTCTAGCGTTTTTATTTTATTGAATTTAAAACAGTAGAAAATAGCAAACAAACCCCATCTTTTGATCATCTTAGCTAGATTAAATAATTTAGTAGATTACAGTGTGATGTGGATCACTGTTTGAATTATTCAGGGTAGTAACTAGTGTAAATCCTAGTTTAGGTTATATAGTTGAAATCACTATTAACTGACTATCNCATGTATAAATATCCTAGTTAAAGCTATATAGTTGAAATCACTATTAACTGACTATCCTTATGGCCATGCTTAGCTAGTCTAGTTCAATTGGTATCCGAGTTAACTCTAACATATATCTTTTAAGAAAGAGAACCTATGGGATGATCAACCAATTAATCTAGGCATTAAGTTTAAGAAATCAAATTCTACTAAACTATGAATAGTAAAGCTTTCACTATCAAGTTTTGGATCTCTTACTTTAAGTGGTGTATTAATAGCAGGTTTATCCTATAATTATATTAAGATCTGATATGAAAGTAAGCCTATAAACTAATCATTACACAGCCCTATTGCCTATCTATCAAACCATGATTTCTCCCAGCAAATCATATTCCTAACTAAAAGACTACTCAAACATAGTTGAAGCAAACATGATGACAATTAAAATTGCTTATTACAAAAAAGGGTTTAAAGTAGCTTCTTTGGAGTGCAGAGATTACAAACTTCGTCCTTGAAGCAATGATCAAAGCAACAATGAAATGAAGAAACAAATATAAGAAACTGAAAACTATTTAGTCTGGATGCCTGGAAGCTTTGTGAGTATGTGTTTCTCTCTGGCTTTAGTCGTCTGTATTTATAGGGGAGAGAGTCGAGTTGTTGGCTGAGATAAATCAGGAAGAGATTTGGATTGAGATCCAAATATTTGTATCTATCCGGCTCTGATCGATCAGTCGCCTATATATCGGCCGATCGACTGTTATCCAAAACGCGTCTTCTGAAGATTCAATATCTTCAGTGATTATCTCCAACATATACTGATAACTCCCCAAATGCAATAGTCTTTATCTGAATTTGTTCTCAAAGCTTCCTTGAGATAATGGGCCTTGATCAATCAGTGGGCCTCTCCTCCGGTCGATTGGGCCTTCATTTCATGCGAGCTTCTGGATACACCTTCAATGATTTGAGTTTAACTTCTTACTCATGAGGGCTAATGACTTGATTCTAAGCCCATGTGACAACTAACTCACGTGTCTTGATTTTCTTAACTCCTCACTTCAATCCAAAATAAACATCTTCTTCATCTGGGCCTGGACTTCTGATGTTGATTTGTTGGACTTGGTAGAAAACGCCCATTTGTGACCTAAAATGCATTATTTTCACAAAAATATATTGCAAACAGAAAAATGTGAAATCCAGTGGTTTATGTTTCAAATCAAATAGTTTCTTCATTAAAAACACTAAAAATTCATATCGAAAACCGGTAAAATATCATCCATATCACAGTGTAATAACTGAGATTTGTGAATTCAATCCTTTACTACTACATCGATAGGTGTTAGTTGTCAAGGTCTTATAAAATTGTTTAAAAGACAACTTATTATATATCCTCTGCACTGCAGCAAGATGTCTTTTACGATTAAATCCAATGCAATTTAGATGTGTTTAAAGAAAAATATAAACAAATCCAAATTTAAGTTTGATATAGTTATGGTCTATTCCATTTTACACCAAAGTATCAAAAGGAGTATTTCAAGCAAAAGAAATCATATTATGAATGGGGTGATACATTTAATTCAGTTCATGTGGTTCTGTTCTGGGTTATTTTATGTTATTTGATTTTTATGGCACATTTTCTATAAAAAATGTGTCAGGATAGAATTGTTTTAGTTAGTTTAAGAATATTCAGAGTGGTTTTTTATTTATTTTAAGAATTGTAACAAAAATGATTGTTTCATATTATAGATTTTAATTTTTAACTATATTTTCTATACATCTAATTAAAATATGAATTTGTTAATATATATATATATATATGTATATATATATATATATATATATTTGTTAGTTTTCAGTTTGGTTTCACAAATTTGAGTTTGGTTGGATAATTTGATATATAAATTTCAATCATATTCAAATTATTACTCTGTTTGAATTAGATGTTTGGAAATTTCTATGTGATTCTAGAAAGGAAGTGATGATTTAGATTGGGGGCAGAGAATGTGTTTTATTCTTGCTTTGCTTGGACTTGATTAACATGGTTTGAGACCAGGTTCGAGATTTGGACAAGATTGGTTAGGCGTGTGATGGTAAGGCATTGTATCTGTTTTTGTCGTTGCTATGGTGGAACCATGGAATGCTTGCGGTTTTTCAGTTTTCGAGATTTGATGATTTCAAAGAGGAGAATAAGGATATCGTGTGTGGATTGATCACCTTGGATAGGGTTGCACAAGGGATATCGAATGTTCTGGTATACATAGACTGTACTTCTTCTGCATTGTTTACTTGTTTCCGATTGATACCTGTAATTAATTCACATGAAGTACTAATGTTGTTATGAATTGAAGAATAACACATGTGTTAAGATATGATCCTCATTCTAAATTGTGTATCAAGCTTGAAGTTCGGGATAGAAGCGTGGGTCGATCTTGGTATGCAATGGTGAGAATGTGATTGTGTAACTAGTTTAAATTCATTTAAACTAGGAAGCTTGAAGATGAAGAAAGCTCTGTTTCCGGTTTAGGAGCATAACACAATTCGACTTTGGTTTAAGACAAGTGAAGCTCGGTTTAGTGTTTAAATTTGTCTCTGGTTTAGGACAAATTCAATCCAGACATTGGAAGACTCTAAGTGACTTGGAGGGTTCTTGAAACCAGGGTTTTAGCTAAGGTTTATACATAGTCTCTTCACCATACTGTTTTGGTAACTTTGAGAGCTTGTAACTCATAGTGATTATAGTCTCTAAACACATAAGAACTACGATTGTAATCTCTAATGATAGTGGATCTCGTTAAACCCTTGTGTCATTTACATTTCTGCATTTTCACTAGTTCTTGTCTAAAGCTCAAATCTTTCTTGTTTGCGTTGAGTTTTTTGTTGTGTGTTGTTATTGAGTAAGGTTAAAGCTTAAAGAACACAACTTTAAGGCTTATAATCTTCACAAATTGGTATCAGAGCTTCAAGTTGGAAGTGATGATGACAACACGTACGGACATCGACCGCTTCGATGGAACTAGCGACTTTATGTTGTGGAAGAGAAGGATGCTTGAAAATCTGGGTGTTTTGGGTCTAAAGCCGATCTTGTTTGACCACAAGCTTTTGAAGGAACCCTCAGCTGCAGATTTGCTTAAAGCAGAGAAGAAGGAACAAGGTTAAGAGGAAACAGAGGATTCGAAGGATAACTGTATGGAGTCTGATCCTGAGAAAGTTGAATCGGAGAAAGCGATGAACTTGATCATCCTGGGAATCATAGATCAAGTGTTGCGTAAGCTGAATGAAGGAACAACGGCTGCAGGCATGTGGGCTCAACTCGAAAGACTCTACATGTCAAGGTCTCTACCAAATCGTATCTTTTTGCAGTTAAAGTTTTACATTTTCAAGATGAGAGAGTCTTTATCTATTGAGGCAAACATTGATGAGTTCTTGAAGCTTATCTCGGATTTGAACAGTGTGAGGAGTCACCATATCAAATAAAGTTTAAGTCATCCTATTGCTGAGTTCATTACCACCAAAGTTTGATCATTTAAAGGAAACTTTAAAGTATGCTAGAGTTACTATAACTCTAGATGAGGTGATTGGAGCTACTCGAGATAGAGAAAGGGATTTTAAAGAGTCTAACAGAGGAAGGGAATCTGACAGCAGACATGATAGCAAAGGAGGCAGGGGAAGGTCTAAATTAAAGACCAAAGTGACTTGCTGGTATTGTAAGAAGGAAGGCCATGTGAAGAAAAATTGTTATTCTAGAAAGAAGAAAATGGAAAGAGATGGACAAGGAGAGGCTGGAGTAGTCACAGAGAAGCTAACTTACACAGAAGCGTTGAATATGGATGATTTGGGTTAGAAAGAAGACTGGATTCTAGATTCAGGTTGTACTGCACACATGACTTCAAGAAAAGACTGGGTTTCTAAGTTGGATGAAACAAAGAAGAGTTTTATCTTGCTGGGAGACAACCACTTGGTAGAATCTCAAGGATGTGGCACCATCAAACTGAATACTCATGGTGGCTCATTGAAGATGCTCACTAATGTGAGGTATGTTCCGAGCATGAGAAGAAATCTCATATCAGTCAGCACATTAGACAACCAGGGATTCACATACAGAGGAGGCGTTGGAAATGTGAAGTATTTCAAAGATGACAAGTTTGCCTTTTAAGGAAACATGTCAAATGGTTTATGTCTTGGATGGTGAAACGGTTGTGACAAAAGTGTGTCAAATGGAAAAGTATCAGCAAAGTCTCATTGTGGCATAGTAGGCTTGGACATATGAGAATGAAGAATCTCAGAATTCTCTCACAAAGAGGATTTTTGGACAAGAGAGACATTACTGATTTGGAATTTTGTGAGAATTGTGTGATGGGCAAATCAAAGAGGGTGAGTTTTAGTATTGGTAAACATGAGTTTGCGGATGTGATGAACTATGTTCATGCTGATCTATGGGGATCACAGAACGTCAATCCTTCCTTGTCAGGTAAACAATACTTTCTTTCCATCATTGATGATAAATCTAGAAAAGTATGGTTGTATATCCTTAGGAAAAAAGATGAAACTTCTGAAAAGTTTTGTAAATGGATTGATCTGGTGGAGAATTAAAAGGAGAAGAAAGTGAAGTGCTTAAGGACAGACAATGGTCTGGAGTTCTGTAACACAAAATTTGATTCATACTGCAAAGCAAAAGGTATTGAAAGACATAAAAATGTACTTATACGCCACAACAAAATGGTGTAGTAGAGAGGATGAACAGAACTGTGACGGAGAAGGTGAGATGTATGTTGAATGAATCAGGTTTCGAAGAAGAATTTTGGACTGAAGCTGTTGCTACTGCATCATACTTGATCAACAGGTCTCCCTCATCTACAGTTGACTATAACATTCCTGAAGAGCTCTGGTAGGGAAGGAAGCCATGCTACAAGCATCTTATTAGGTTTGGTTATATTACTAATGTGCATCAAGATCAAGGGAGATTAAACTCAAGAGCTCTTAAAGGAGTGTTATTGGGTACCCTCAGGGAACAAAAGGGTACAAGATCTGGTTAGTAGAAGAAGAAAAGTGTGTTATAAGCAGAAATGTGAAGTTTCATGAAGATAAAATGTTTAAAGAGTTAAGTGCAGGATACAAAGAAGAAGTGTACGATCCGGAATCTTCCTCAAGAGTAATTGTGAAGCGTGTGACTGGATTGTTTTCTGTAAAAGAGAAGGGTTTGGGGAGTTCAAAGCAAGGTGGAGTCATTGATGTTGATTCAAGCGACTCAGATTCTGATGTTTCAGAAAACACTAAAGAGCAAATGGGGGATCTATCGGATTATCAATTGGCAAGAGACAGAGTGAGGAGAATAAACATTGTTCCTCTAAGCAGATTCACAGAAGAGAATGTTATACCTTTTTCCTTGTTTGTCTCGGAAGTGCTCAATATTGAAGAAACATAAAGTTACCAAGAAGCTATGAAAGATAAAAACTGGAAGTTTTGGAAACTTGCTGCAGAGAAAGAGATCAATTCAATGAAAGTGAATGATACATGGGATGATGTTGAGAGGCCAAAAGGAAAGAATATTATTGGCTTTAGGTGGATATTCAAATTGAAAGCAGGGATTTCAGGAGTTAAACCAGCTAGATACAAATCTAGATTGGTGGCAAAAGGATACACACAAAGAGAAGGCATTGATTATCAAGAAAATCTTTGCTCTAATCGTAAAGCATATCTCAATTATAGTTCTATTGTCTTGGGTTGTCTCATATGACCTTGAATTGGAGCAGATGGACGTCAAAACAGCTTTCTTGCATGGTACTTTAGATGAAGAGCTTTACATGGCACAACCAGAAGGTTTTGGAATAAAAAATGGAGAAGATAGAGTTTGTTTACTCAAGAAATCAATCTATGGGTTGAAACAGTTTCCAAGACAATGGGATAACATATTTGATAAATTCATGAAAGATCAAGAATTCAGTAGAAGTGAGCGTGATCCATGTGTCTACATAAGACAAGTAAATCAAGATGAGAATATCTATCTCTTGTTATATGTCGATGACATGTTGCTGGCAGCTAAAAGCAAAACATAAATCAAAAAGCTTAAAGAGAGCTTGAGTTCTGAGTTCAGGATGAAAGATTTAGGTGCAACAAGGAGGATATTGGGAATGGATATCGAGAGATAGAGCACAAGATATTTTGTGGTTGTCTCAAACTGATTACTTGGAGAAGGTAGTTAGAAACTTCAGAATGGACTCAGCCAAAACGGTGAGCCCACCTATTGGAGTTTATTTCAAGTTAACTGAAATCTTGGATCAAGAAGAGTGCATAGACTCTGACAAGATTCCATATTCCAGTGTTGTTGACAGCATTATGTATGCCATGATTGGTACCAGACCAGACATGGCTTATGCTTTGGGAATGGTAAGCAGATTCATGAATGATCCGGGAAAAATGCATTGGGAGGCAGTCAAATGGCTTCTCAGGTATATCAAAGGGTCATCAGGAGTAAGTTTGAAGTTCACAAAGGAAGATCATTTTGATGTGCAACGTTATTGTGATTCGGACTATGGTTCGCACTTGGCTAAAAGAAGATTCATCATTGGCTATTTTTTCACAATGGGAGGTAATATTGTGAGCTGGAAGTCAAACCTGCAAAAAATTGTTGCTGTGTACTGAAGCGTTTAAAGAAGCAATGTGGCTTAAAGGTTTACTGGAGGATTTGGGCATAAAGTTAGAAAGAACTGGTGTGTGGTGTGATTCACAATCAGCAATCTTTTTGTCTAAAACAAGGGGTCACAAGGAAAGGACCAAGTATATTGATGTCAAATATCATTTCATTTGTGACTTGATAGACAGGGGAGAGGTGGAGATACATAAGATTCCTACTGCAACCAATCATGCGGACATGTTGACTAAGTGCATTCCAGTGCACAAGTTTCAGTTAGATTTAGGTTTCCTAAAGGTGCCTGATGAGTGATCAGGTTTTGATCATTGATGGCTGTTAATCATCCAAGGTTAGTCTTTTCACTATCAGGAAATCAGAGAATAAGTATCAATGTGGAGATTGTTAAGATATGATCCTCATTCTCAATTGTGTATCAAGCTTGGAGCTCGGGATAGAAGTGTGGGTCGAGCTTGGTATGCAATGGTGAGAATATCATTGTGGTTCTAGTTTGAATTCATTCAAACTAGGAAGCTTGAAGATGAAAAAGCTCTGTTTTTGGTTTACGAGCATAACAGAATTCGACTTCGGTTAAAGACAAGTGAAGCCCGGTTTGGTATTTGAATTTGTCTCTGGTTTAGGACAAATTCAATCCAGACCTTAGAAGACTAAGTGACTTGGAGGGTTCTTGAAACCAGGGTTTTAGCTAAGGTTTATTAATAGTTTCTTCACCATATTGTTTTGGTAACTTTGAGAGCTTCTAACTCGTAGTGATTGTAGTCTTTAAACACATAAGAACTACGATTGTAATCTCTGATGATAGTGGATTGCTGGATAATGTTGGTCGAGATGTAGATTCGATCACACCAATCGTTTTGAACTCGTTAGACCTTTGTGTCATTTACATTTTTGCATTTTCACTAGTTCTTGTCTAACACTCAAATCTTTCTTGTTTGTGTTGAGTTTTGCGTTGTATGTTGTTATTGAGTAAGGTTAAACCGAACTTTAAGTCTTATAATCTTCACAACATGTAATCCATGGTTTCACTGCTTCTTTCTTATTAGAAGTGTAACATATCTAAACAATTTCACATTAATGCTCTCGTGAAATATCTTAAGAACCCCCATTATACTCTTATATGAGCCTACGTGCTTTATCGACCGTGTCAAATATTACATTTCTATTAGCGTCAATTTAATACTATTCTAAATGCGACCAACGTCTTATACATTTCTCCGTAGAGTCCTTAATTTTTAATTCATCAAGGTCAAGTTCACCAAGAAGGACCAAAGTAATAGAATTTTTCAAGGTTCTTAAGAAATTTCTTCATACCTTTTTTATATGAACTTCTTCATTTAACAAAATAAAATCTTCATATTTTACAGTTGAACATTGAATAAAAGTATTAAACATTTTAACTCATTAATCAAGCAGTAATGGGCGACTAATTCATGATAGCCATTGCCTTGTCTTGTTACATTATTTGGGTAAGATTTCAACTTTACACAAATTTGGTAAGCTTTCAACTTACATAAATATTAATGAATGTTTCTCTTAAATAACAAAAGATTGGTTGATAATTCATGAATTTGGTTATCAAACAAAATCATTCACACTGCTGTCATTATGCCATTACTCTTATCTCTCTATGATTAAACACATCAATATGAAGTGTCATCAATCTCTCTTTGATCAATAATAGTTTTGGAATCTAATTCCACTGTTCCAAATTTTATAAAATTTATATCAAAATACAAGAAGAAAAATCATTTAGCACTCTAGAACGTACAAATCTCAAAAGGTAGACAAAAACCTTCATATTACGGTAAAACGCGTCGCAGAATATAATTGCCCAAATGACACTTTCTCCACAATCGTCTCTCTTCTCTTCTCATCATCTTCATTGTCTCTGTAAATTTACTCCAAAATCATACCAAATTCGAAACTGGGTTTCATCAATTTCTAACCTTTCCTTCGATTCTCCATCAATTATCGATTACAGAACCAGAATATTCGCAAATTAGTCAGATTTCAAACTTTATGAAACCCTAAAAAGAGACCTCCATAGATGTGATCTCTCCTCTCTCTGGTCCTTCTCTTAGATCAAGCTCTAGGAGAGAAATATTCAAAAATCGTGGGTTTGTTTTCGAGGTTTGTACAAGGAAATGCCAAGCGTAGCAGTGAAACTGTATAGCGTATTTTTCAAGTTACTATTGAAGCATCGTCTCCAGAATCTAATCTCGATTTCAGCTTCAGCTGATAATGGGTTATCTTCTTCTTCGGATCATCCTTTCGGTGTTTCGACCCGATCCGATGAATCAGTCGCCGCTGCGAATCCGTCTTTCACCGACGGTGTTGCCACCAAAGACATTCACATTGATCCCATGACCTCACTCACCGTAAGGATCTTTCTCCCTGAATCTGCTTTATCTTCACCTCAAGATAATTTCCACCACCAACCCAGATCTGATCGGAGACATAGTAGTAATGGCCCTGTGAATCAGAGCACGAGTGAGAGGAACGAATCTCGGAGGTATAGCTATGGAGGTAACAATAACAACGAGAGTGTGGAGTCTTATGGAGGTTATGCGCCGTCTCCCAGGAGGAATTCACGGACATTGCCTGTGATGTTGCAGTTTCATGGTGGAGGTTGGGTTAGTGGGAGCTCTGATTCCGCTGCGAATGACTTCTTTTGCCGGAGGATTGCGAAAGTTTGCGATGTTATTGTGTTGGCTGTTGGGTATAGGCTTGCTCCTGAGAATAGGTATCCTGCTGCGTTTGAGGATGGTGTTAAAGTGTTGAATTGGCTTGGGAAGCAGGCGAATTTAGCTGATTGTTGTAAGTCTTTGGGTACTCGACGAGGTAGTAATGGTGTTGAGTCGAAGAAAGTTAATGTTCAAGGACAGATTGTTGATGCTTTTGGAGCTTCTATGGTTGAGCCTTGGCTCGCAGCTCATGGCGATCCTTCCAGGTTTGTGTTTGTAACCTTGCCTGCTTGTTGCTAAAGATAGACAATGTAGAACTTTATTAGTTTGGAAGTGTGAGCTAGAGATACCTGGAGTTAGATGTAAACGTTCATAGGGTGGATTGCTCTCTAGATGTTAGATAATGCCCACTTCAGATATTTGATGTGATCCATTAAGCGTTTATCTTTACTGGAGTTGGTACGCGCTTCTTAATGGCTGTTTGTAGAGATTGGTTTCTGGAATTTAGACCCTTTTCGATTGATTAGTATCTTTAGAATAGTGTCGAGTTGATCTATGAAGAACCAGGAATAAAGTTAGGAGTCTATGGAGAAACTAGTTAGATGCAATTAGATAGGTTATCTTCCGACTGCTTGCAATCTCACATAAAATTCTGTTTTTCAACTTTTTGGTCATATGGCTACAAAACAGATGTGTTCTTCTTGGGGTGAGCTGTGGTGGGAACATAGCAGATTATGTAGCTCGGAAAGCAGTGGAAGCTGGGAAGCTTTTAGACCCGGTTAAAGTTGTTGCACAGGTTCTAATGTACCCTTTTTTCATCGGAAACAACCCAACACAGTCTGAAATAAAGCTGGCAAACTCTTACTTCTACGATAAACCCGTCTCTGTTCTCGCCTGGAAACTCTTTTTACCAGAGAAAGAGTTTAATTTTGATCACCCGGCAGCAAACCCACTTGCTCAGAACCGCAGTGGACCGCCTCTGAAACTAATGCCTCCGACTCTTACAGTAGTAGCAGAGCATGACTGGATGAGAGACAGAGCCATTGCTTATGCAGAGGAGCTTAGAAAGGTAAACGTAGATTCTCCAGTTTTAGAATACAAAGACGCAGTACATGAGTTTGCTACTCTTGATATGCTCCTCAAGACTCCTCAAGCTCAAGCTTGTGCCGAAGATATTGCAATTTGGGTCAAGAAGTACATTTCAATCCGTGGGCACGAGTTCTCTTACTAAATTTTTACCCTGTTATTATTCAATTTTTTTCTTCCTTTTTGTATGATAGTAAGATTTTCAAGTTTGTTGTTGTTTTTTGACATCACCATCTTGTGGAGCATATCTTTGGCATCAGAAACACTAGAATTCAAACTAAACTTTACATATATTCATCTTTTACTAACTTGAATGAGATGATTCTGACTGCTGAAATGTTCCAATATTTTCTGTAACTTTGCAAGCCCTCTTCCGAAAATATAAAGATATGGAATAATGATAACCGAAATGCCAATTTTTGAGGATTACAAATCACATTTTAAGCAGAGAAGCTAGACAAACTAAAAAGAGTATCACACAACAAGAGACAAATCAACAACACAAGGTTACTTGGAAACTTTCTTCTTCCCTGCAATGGCAATTTTCTTGCCCTTAAGAGTCCTGCAATTGTTCTTGGTTCTCTGTCCCCGACATGGCAACCCTTGAATGTGCCTTACTCCTCGGTAACACTGGATCTCCTTCAATCTCTTGATCGCAAGGGCGTTGAATCTCCTCTGCACAAACACCAAACAAAACAAATCATAACTCATTCTCTACTGCCTAAGAACACAAATCACAAACACTAAACCCACAAGAAACCAAAGTGTAAAAGCAACCTAACAGCAAAAACATGGCAGTCTAAGTTGTTCCCTAAACTCAACAAGTCATACAAATGTTAAAGATGTAAGGTTAAGTAATACCAGATCACCCTCAATCATGTACTTGGAGACTTCATCACGAAGAACAATAAGCTCTTCCTCAGCCATGTCTTTAGTGATTTTGTTCTCCATTTGAAGATCAACAAGGATCTGTTTAGCCCTTGTACGACCAATCCCATGAATGTACTGAAGAGAGTATTCAATTCTCTTATTACTCGGAATCTCCACACCTCCAACACGAGCACATCTTATGCTTAAACTCTGCTTCTGCATTTCAACAACACCAAACAAAACAAAAAACCCTAAAACCCAGTTACAAAAAGATGCCAAATTGATTTGTTTCAACCAAAGATTTTAAAGTATCACATACAACACAAAGAAAAAAAAAATCTTTACATTGGGAGAGACTGGAGTTGGCAAAGCAAGAGTGTTGCGAGAGAGAGGATTGGATTTTGTCAAATTGCAAATGAGAGAGAGCGAGTGCGCTACAGGCATCGCAACCATCTGCGCCATTTTTGTAATCTATCTTCTTCTTTCGGATTCTGGAGAAAACTGATTTGGAGGTGACGAAGTGACGAAGAAGATAAGGCAAAACATCGAATTTTGACTTAAGTGGGCTTTTTATTTAGGCTCGTTATTGTCTTGAAAGGCCTGGACTGGATTCACACTTTTTATTTAGTTTTGTATTTTCAAATGGTTTTTATTCTGTTGTCTTTCCCTCTAAAATGTTTCATTTTAGTAGATTTAAATGGCTTTACATTCTATTATAATTGTATTAGGATATGTGTATAGGCGGGATACTTAATTATAAATTTATTTGTATACTAGGTGATTGGCCCGCACCCTGTGCGGGCAGCGAATGTTGTTACTAAAAGTCTGATTTAGTATTGAGATTGACAAATTATTATATAAATAATTGTAAACAAAGCAATTCAGAATGAATATAAAAAATGATTTCAAGTGAACATATTATATTTGAATAAGTAAGAAAATAGTATACGATGAAATAATAAAAATATTTTTAGCATGACTCAAAACCAACAAACGGAGAGAATACAACACATTCTCTATCCAACATTTTTGAAGATTTCCTTGTACACAACATTTGTTGTTTTAGTTTTGAACTTTCCATCTTCGTCGGTAATAAGAATCTTCACCTCTTTTCTCGACTTAGCCCTTGATAGTGCTACATAAAGCTGTCCGTGAGAGAAGACAGGTTTTGGTAGATACAGCCCAACATGTTCTAACGATTGTCCTTGACTTTTGTTGATCGTCATTGCGAATGCCAATGTAAGAGGAAATTGTCTACGGCGCATTTTGAATGGGTACTTTGTATCTGATGGTGAAAGAAATGTCCTAGGTATCAATACCAAATTCCCAATTCGGTCTTTGGATCCAGTAATGATCCTTGCTTGAATTGCATATCTAGTCATCTGAGTAACAATAAGTCTAGTACCATTGCACAAACCGCCTTTATTATATTTGCTGTATTTTTTAACATACCGGGTAACAAAAGAGATGCAATACCACTTGATGCAGTGTTAATGACGATAAGACCTTTAGAGCGTAGAGCTGCAGACAGTATACTCCATATAAAAGTCTTACCCGTGCCTCCGAAACCAGAGAGGAAAACGCAGAATCAGTCTGAAGGACTTCAAAGATCATATTAGACTAAAAGATTGGTCCGCACCTTGTGCGGGCAACCAATTTTTTAATTAAAAATATGATTTAAAATATTATATGATAAAATTTTAAAAGGTAAAATCATACATAATTTCATAATACTCTATGCCAAATCTGGTACATTTTAGTTTGTATGTTGTGTTTGTAAATAATAGTTGAACCAAAAGATTCAAAAACAAAGAAATGTAAATTATAATACAAACGAAGCAATGGCTGAAAACAACAAATAAAGAAAGTGAACCCTCCCTTTGTTTTCAACATATGCATTAGAAGAATGATCGGCTCATTTTCAACCCCCTCCCTGTCGGGGCACAAGGAGATGCAAAAAAAAAGTAGCCCACCGATCACCTAAATCACATTATGTTTTAAAGACTTTTGATTTATTTTAATTTACCTATAGTGCTTCAAATGTATCCATATATTATAAGGAATGAGTTCAAATGTTTAATTATTTTAGAAATTTATAGTGTATAATTAGTTTTTTTATTTGTTTTGATATGATTTGTTAAATCTAGCTTGTTTAAACCTAAATTGATATTTCGATCCAAATATTTTTTATATTTGATTAAATCGTATAATCCGGTAATTTAACATATGTTTTTTTGGCATTGTAACGATGTTTTAACTATTATAATAAAATAAGTGTGTTATTATGAATTCTTAATATCCTAAACCAAGAAAACTAATAATTATTAAAGCTAGCAGTGCGATAGAAACTCAAAGAATAAAGGAAGTGATGACCAACGCAACCCCATATAATCAAGACATATGAAGAATTGGCTTGGTTTCTATTTCAGTATTTTGGATACCAAAGCTATAGATTCTATGAAAGTATTTCTAATTGATGGTCAGGGTTTTTTTTTTGTACCAAATCGGATCATTACCTTAAACCCATTGTTTATTTCTACCTGAGTATAACTATAGTTTGGTTCGGTTTAGTTAGTTATACCCGAAACAACATATAAATACTTGAAACCGATATACAATTTCCTATAAGCCGAAAAATAAAATCCAGCCAAAATTATTTACAAAGTTTGTTTTCAATCATAATTTAAAAGAGGGTATATGGTCGTCAAATGTGTGTGTTAAGTCACACAACTCTTCACTGTCTATAGGGGTGATAATGAACTAAGAAAACAAAATCTGTTCAGTTTTTTTTTTTTAGTTTTGATAAACATGATGTATTACTTAATTTAATTTTGTTTAATTTTAATTCAGTTTTTCAGTTTTCTTCCTTTATTTATAATTATTTATCTTGGTAAAGTTTTCTTTTTTTAAAAACATTTTCTGGTGACACTTTTGCAACATCACATTCCACATACGATTTATCCGTTGAATCAGACATCGAATGGTAAATCGTTGTCAAACTCCCTTCATTCATTGACATGATTTTACATTCTTGTTGACATAAAAAAGATATTTAATCTTGATAAAAACAATTTTATTTTATCATTTTTACCATTTGAACAAATGATATGAGATTGTGAATCTGATCTAATTTTTAAAAAGTAGAGGAAAAGAAAAAGTCCAAACAAAAAAAAGGAAAATAGTCAAATACGGGCAAAGATTTTTGTTTCTTCACAAGTTTGGCCACATTCTAAAAAACACCTCACTCTTTTTCCATCTCATCAAACCAGAAGTGGTGACTTTCTTATTGTCTATGTAAGTGTTCTACATTCGTAAGTCATATTCAATCATGTGAATTTGATGCGAGTGATTTTTCCTTTTTCAGAAGAGTTTTCTTATTAAAATCATAGACCCAATATATTTTACATGCCAAAAGGGATTAGTTGTATTGGAAGCCCAATGAGAAAGAGAACCCACTAAAAACCCAATAAGCAAAAGGAAAGTTCTTGATCTGAGGGTGATTAATCGTTACCAACACGTGATAGAATTTGCAGAGATTGAAGAAGGAGAGAACAACTCTCCAAATCAGGCGTTAGTAGGCAAGTACCAAGTCTGCGCCATCTCAGTGGTGTGAATGGAGGACGAATCCCAAAGAGAAGATATGCGATTGCGAACTGTTAAGCCGATTAGGGCCATGAGAGAGTCACTGGTTCTGAAGGGAGTCTTGCAGATTCAATGGTTTCTTTCAACCCAGATGAAGTAGATGCAGGCTTTTATAAAGTTGTATTCTTCCTTTGTTGTTTTTGATTGTCGGATACGCTACGCAAAACCCAGGACCGTATGCGAAAAATAACAATGATGGGTTTGTGAATCTCTTAGAAATTTCCAAATCGGCGAATCCACAACCTGCGACACATTTGGCTTTGTCTAGCTTTGTCTATGGTCTTAATTCGAAACTGCCCTTTTCGGAGAAAACAACACGGATCATCAAGCGAGCTTTTATGCACAACTACGAAGAAAGCATGTGAAGGAATTGCTCACCGTTATAACTACGTTAGTTTTATGGGCTTGAAGAAGTTTGTGAAATAGTATATGGGTTTTTACTCTGGTTTGAAGAAGAAGAGTTCTTGGTGTGCTCTCTCTGCTCTTGCCGTATCTCTGTTTTATCGGCTCCACTGTTTATGAACACACTTGTTTAATTCAACATATGGTTATTTTACATAACCTGCATTGTTTTTGTGTTGCTAGATTTTGCTCCTTTATTTGTTAGTAGATTTTGAGCAATGTACAGCTTCATAAGTTAGGTGTTTTTCATTGTGGAAACTCAATTGTCTTTTTGATCAGTTAGAAGTCAGAAGAGTAACGTAGCTTGGATTTTCAACCACATACTCTGTAGTAATTTATTTATTTGTTACCTTCTTTCTTTTGAATCCAACCTATCTTTTATATTGCATCTTGTTTGTTATTCTTACTAAATTATATAGCTCTAAGCATTTGATTAACAATTATGGTTTCAAGGAACAAATAAAAATTGCAGAATATCATAGAACCAAATACATTGCAAGAGAATAAAAAACTTAGGTAAAAACCTACATGTTATTACAGAATTTTGCAAGAGTTTGCACATGTGTTCAAGTGCTTCAATTTCTCTTCGGGTTTCTTCTTTGGAGACCCCATAAGGTGTAATGGCAACCTACAAATAAATCTCACAAGTGAAAATCCCTAGGCATAATAATTTTACCTAACTTATATGATACATAGTTCTACTGCAAGGCTGTATTAATCTGCAAGTGGTCACATTAGCTCGCTTCTTCACTTGACTTCCATCTCCATAAGCTTCACCTATATAAAAACATATCCTCAAGCTCCTGAAAACAGAGATGGCAACACAACATCATTTAAGATTTTCACTTGGAAAGAAATCTTTGGCACGATCTCTCTCGTCATTAGAAATCTTACAATCAAACCAAGGAAATAATAACCACATCTTCCTTTTTTAATTGCCTCTCTTGTCTCTGGAAGCTATCCGTTTGGAACTGTAGATTCTCGGTTTTGTCAACCAGAAGTTCAATCTTCTCTCCTCTGTCCATAATCTGAGAACACCAACAAATTATCACAAGTATTAGCAATAAGCAAAAGGCATGACCAGTTTTATAATCGACAAAAGGCATGACCAGTTTGATTTAAGTCTCAAAAGTAATCACAACGATAACAATTGCGAGATCAGATTATACCACAAATCAAGACTTAAAATGAGGAAGTAAGATTCAAGGTTGGATTGGTTATACTATTACGGGAGACTAAATGTGAGGACAGTTCATGATTAGTCTATGCAATCATATTGAACAGAATCATGAGTATTCCCTACTTAACAGTGTAAATATGATGCAATCATATAAAGCATCCACGACCATTTTGAAGATTAAGTAAAATTTGAAGATAAATTGTTACCCTTTTCCAAGTGTGAAAGTGCAAGGAAGTGAGTTTTGCAAAGTTGGGTTTGTCCATGTGTATATTCAGACTTTGGCTTTGGTCTATAAAGCATCCACGATCGACGGCCATATCAACCACTGTTCTCTGCTTAATCTCCCTGACAGTCCTGAATCATTTTGTGGAAGGAACACAGGCTAAGTAATATGAACAAAAGAGTAATCAGAGCATAAAAGAATAAGTTAT
>OVAP01001930.1:0-21447 GCA_900406295.1 Aurinia saxatilis | reverse complement strand
TGATGGATTGAATGAGTGTGTGGAATCATTAATATAATAGGCTCTTCATGGAGGATTGCATTGTAGATTGTCGGATGATTGGCCACCGAGAACTTGATCTTATTGACTCCTCCGGCTTGGACTGGTAAGTTGATTGTGTTGATGGTCATATTCATCTCTCCATAAAATCCGATGAATGGTCGAGGAGCTATGGTGATGTCCGAAGGGTCGACTTTCATTCAACGCAAGGTGTCGCGAAAGATGACATCTCCGGAGCTTCCTGTATCAATCAGGATCCTAGCAGTGGTGAAGTCGTTGATCACGAGCTTGATGACGAGAGGATCGTTATTTGGTTGATCGATTCCTTTAGCATCCTTCTCCGTGAAGGATATGGTGCACTCCGGATTTTTGGGTTCGTAAGTCTGGAAGGATGCCGCAACTGCTTTTCGTTGGAAAACTTTGATGGAAGAGACAGTGCCGAGACAGTATTGCGAGCCACCCATGATCATGTTGATTCCCTAACGTGAACCATGGTTTTGGTCCTCGTCATTGGACCTGTTTTGCATGTTCTGCTCGTCCGTTTGAGGTTGCTCCTTCGGAAAATCTTCACCTGTATCACGAATAAAATCTTTGATATGGACAGTATTACCGAGATGTCCTACGAGGAGTTTCTTGGTGAGTTCTGCGCCCAAAGTCATGCAGTTTTGCGTTGAGTGGCCTTTGGTTTTGTGGAGTTCGCAGTATGCGTTCTTGTCGTAGCCCGTACGATTGTTCGTCCATCCTTCCAAACGTCCACGTCCACGTCTAGAGCTTTAGTCACCGCCACGTCTACCATTCCTTGCAGCTCCCTGGGGACTGCTTTCTCCGTTGTTGATCAAGTAGTTATGCGAGTTGGGTCCTTTGTGATGGATGTACTTGGATGCTGAAGGAGGCCTTCTCGTGTTCTATTGGATAGTGGGATGTTAACTAGATCGCGGAATGTGAGCTGGTGCGTGCTTGGCTCGGAGGATCTGCATCTCTTCTTAGTATACGATGGAGGAGTTGGTGAGATGCAAGGCATCTTGAATGGTTGATGGAGTGTGATAAGCCAAGTCCTTCCTGAATTTCGATTCGTACCGTAAGCCTTGCTTGAGTGCACGAAGTGCTGCCTGGTCGCTCATGCCTTCGACTTGCGAGATAATAGTTTTGAATTTTGTGATGTATGATCGGAGAGACTCCGTCGAACCTTGAGTGATCGACCATAAATCAGCATCGATGGTTTTTTGCCCTATGAATATGGAGCAATGCTTCAAGAAGGTTGTAGTGAGTTCGCAGAAACTGTCGATGGAGTTCCTCGGCAGTCGAGAGAACCATTGCAGAATTGGTCCTTTGAGATTCTCGACGAAGAGAGGACAGAAATCAGCGTCTTCGTATCCCCTTGGGAACTTGGCCCTATTCATGGAGATTCGGAAGGATGTTAGGTGCTCTCTTGGATCGGTCGTCCCGTCGTAGAATGGGATTCTGACTTTTCGGGATCTGGGATACGAGCTTCTGTGATCCTCCGAGTGAAGGAAGTCATCTGCGATTAACGCGGTCGATTTCTGGTGCGCGGATGGTTGCCTTGTGGATCTGCGAACGCACCTCTTGGATAGTAGCTTCTGTTATGCGGAGAGATGCTCTGAGTCGGAGGATTTCTTCCTTGTGTTCTCTGAGCTAATCATCATCGGAGTATTCTTCGAAGACTTCTTCACCTTGATCTTCATGTTGTTCTGTATGCTCTGGTTGTTGAGTGTTCGGAGGTGGGCTTGACTCTCTCTCACGATCATCTTCGGTGTGACGTTGCATGTTGATCACCGGAGTATCCTTGGTGAGGTCGATAGTTCTCTCTGATCCTTGTGTTTGCTCCGTTCGAGCGACAGGATTCCTGTGAGCCATCGGTCTTATGGTACGAGAGGTGGTAAACCAAAGAGCCTTCTCGAAGCTTTCCAAAGTTGGTTTCGAACAGAGAGTTCTTCAACTTATCTGCGATGGATTGGTTGATCTTGTCTTGCTTCACAGAGCATGTAAGCAAGTTGTTGAGCAAGGTGTTGACTTCTGCGAAGCCAGTTTGAGGATTGACGATTCTATCTCCTCCTGCGTTCAATAGAGTTTGCGTGGTCGGACCTCCTCCATTGAGTGGAGTCTACATGGTTGGACTGTCTGGATGGCTTCCGTTGTTGATTTCTCCGTTTGGTTGTGGAGTCACCATGGAACCATCCGGATTGAACTGTTGAGCGGTCTGCTCTTCCCCTGACTTGTCTGTCGTGGGTTACAAGAGATTCTTCGTGTGGAACAGTCGATGAGTCCCCACAGTCGGCGCCAAATTGTGTATACTGAAATTCACACAACCACAAACTTGTAAAAACAAAACTTTTAAGAGATCTTCGACTATTTTTTTGTACGAATCACTTGTAAAAATGAGAACGGAGAGAGCAAGGAGAACGGACAGAATTTAAGAACAGAAAACAGAACCGAAGAAAAGATAAACGAAAGACAAAATATTGATGAATCACGAATTTTATTGCTAGAGCTCTCTAGGGTTCTAGAGGTTAAGAGCTTTCAAGATACATTATGAGTTATGACGAGCAAACTATTTATACTCTCAGCTAAACCGTCTTAGGTCGTCGGGTTTCTCATCGGCCACCTTCCGTTTCTTGCAGACAGCTTCTTCGATAGTTTCCTTTTCTCCAATATCAATCTACAAACTTCATTTTTGTCGTAGAATAGAGAAAGACTTCCTTTTTCGTAGATTCGCCTTCGATCTTTCTCGAATCTTCTAAAATGATAGTGAGTAATCTGTCTGAAAGGCTTGGCTTGGATATCGGCCCATGACAAAATACCGGACCGTTTAGCTTGTCGAGAGTGTCTTCGGACACGTATGTCGCATTTGTGATAGTGTAAGTTAATGTTACTTCGTGGATCACATGTTCTCGTTGGAACTAAGTACTTGGCTTGATTGATCCACGAAATGGTATTGAACCTTGATAGATGAGTTATCTTTGTGACCCTTGCATGGTTCGCGGAAAATGTTTCGATGATATCCCGCGACGTAAGATGCATGCATGGATCGCGGGAAGTATGCTCGAGGGAACATGCGACCAAGTATTGTTGCTTGGGCCACGGAACATCCCGAGATGCAAGCTATAAGATACCTAGGTCACGGAATAAGCTTGGAAGGTGCGAACCGTGGCCGTGTCCGAGTAACGAGACGTTCGTTCATGTGTGGTCAGCGAGCCACACGTCCCGTTCAGCTTGCGGGTGTGATCGGACAGGGAAGGCGCGACCTGTAACCCCCTCCAAGTCGCGGGAAGGATGCATGAAGGGAAGAGAGGCGAGCCTTGGTCATTGCCGAGTCGCAGAGTCGGAGCTCGAGTGATTCGCGAGCCACGAGCAAGCTCGGGTCGCAGAATCAAAACTCGAACGTGATCCACGAGCCACGAGCATGCTCGGGTCACGAGATCGAAGCTTAGACACGACCTACGAGCCACGAACAAGCTCGAGTCGTGGGACTAGACTTCGGATGTGTCCCGCGAGCCACGAGCAAGCTCGGGTCGCGGGGACCTTCTCGTCGATGTCCCATGATGTGTTCCGTAAATAACTTCCCCCGTTCTCAGCTCGGGTCTTTTTTATACTTTGTAAGACTCGCGAGTGTATCCTTGATGAAGCATTCACGGTCGTATAGACTTATTGATCATGATAGTTCTTGACGACTTTCAACGATCTATGATACTTAGTAGTTTTTACGCTATCAATCTCGAGGGGTGCAATCCGACCCCCATAGTCGCGGGACTTGTGTTTAGAGACAAACGCGCGAGCCATGAGCTCCATGGGTCGCAAGACTTGTCGAGTCGAGTGAAGAGGCGAGCCACGATCATTCCCGGGTCGCGGGAGAAGCTTGTGAAGCACAAACGGCGAGCTAGACACACGCAGAGGTCGCGAGACATGAGCTCGTAGAAAAGAGGTGAGTTGTGACAAGGTTAGCTCACGGGACACGAGCTCGTAGAGAGGAGTCGAGCTGCACAGACCATGCAGGTCGCGAGAAATCCCGAACAGAGGGAAGAGGCGAGACACCTGCGTTATGGTTGCGTGAAGACATCTCTGTTGGTGAATCGGCGAGCTGGCGGGATGCTTGGGTCGCGCCTCGTGTCTCGACGAAGCAACGACGAGCTACAAAACGCAGAGCTCGCGGGACAGACGTTTGATGAAGAGTTACGACCTGGACTCAGTCCGCAGTTCACAAGTCGCATCTGAAGGGCTGTATGGCGAGTCTTAACAGTTATGTAACTTTGATCATGACAATTCCTGATGAGTATCAATCGTCTATGATTTGTCACTTAGTATTTTTCATGCTATCGTTCTCGAGGGGTGGAATCCGACCCCACATCGATAAATGTAATCTCCTCAACTATCCAAACCACTTCTTTGTCCCTCCCTTGGGGTGTAAGTGGTGGTTTGTTTCTCTTCTGGAAGGCTAATGTAAACATTGATATTCTTTCTTATTCACCGAATATGATCGATACCAGAATCAGTTTTAAGAAGGAATGTTCCTTCTTCTCTTTCGTCTATGGTCCCCCCGCAAGCAGACCTCCGACCTCAATTTTGGGATGCTCTGTCTCAAGTAGGCGCTCACAAAGATGAGACTTGGATCCTGGCGATTGAAATGACCTTCTGTGTCAGGAAGATAAGGGGGGGGGCAGCCAGAAGCGAAGAATCTTTTGTTCCCTTTCGCTCCTTTGTCTCAGTATCACGCTTGATTAACTTGAAACACTCGGGTAACCACCTCTCCTGGAGAGGTACAAGACACTCCCACCATATCAAAGAAAGATTGGACAGATCGCTTGTCAATACCACTTGGTGTGAGTACTTCCCTCATGGACATAGTCGTTACCTCCAGTTTTAGGAGTCGGATCACCTACCATTACTCACTTTCTTTGGCAAAGCACCAAAGAAGAAGAAAGGGATCTTTCGTTTTAGTCAAGTTTTGTGCCTCAAGACAGAGATCTGTCAATTGATAAAAGACAATTGGATTAGCTCCTTCTCTGAATATGTCCACAAAAATTTAGATTGTTGCAGAGATCATATTATCAGATGGACGAAGGAAAACAAGAGACATCCACCTATCACCATCAAAGATTCACAACTTGCTCTGAATACTTCCCTCTCTGAGGGCCCTCCAAATCCCCAATTGATTGAGTTAATCACCATTACAATCAAAGAGGCATATCATGAGCAGGAGATGCATTGGAAACAATTAAGTCATGTCCAATGACTTCAAGGAGGAGACAAGAATACCAGATTCTTTCACACGTCTACCCGAGGCCGCAGAGCGCAAAACATGATCTCGGTCATTGAAAATGAACATGACGTAGCTTACTTTGAGGATGGTGAAATCAGTAGCCAAGTGGAACATTTTTACTCTGAATTCTTCAAAACAAACAACAACACTGATTTCAGCGTGGTAAACGATGTACTCTAACCCAAAAGCTCTGAAGACTCCAACCAGAAACTCATTACCATTCCTGATGCCAAAGAGATAAAGGCGGCCATCTTCTCTGTTCATGGGAATAAAGCTCCCGGTCCCGATAGCTTTTTTGCATCCTTCTACCAAGTTTTTGGGGATATTATCGGTGTTGATGTGGTCAAGGAGGTACAACACTTCTTTGTCTCAAGCTCGCTTCATGCTCGTTTTAATGAGACTCATGTCCACCTTATCTCAAAAGGGCCAAATCCAAAGCGAGTATCGGACTATCGACCAATAGCTCTATGCTCTACTCACTATAAGATCATTGATAAGATCATCACTCGTCGGCTCCAATCGCTTCTTCCATCCATCATCTCTCCATTTCAAACCACATTCGTACCCAATAGAGCCATCTCGAATAATGTCCTCATTACTCACGAGATCCTACACTACCTCCATACCTCTCAAGCAAAGGAATATTGTTTAATGGCGGTTAAAACGGATATGAGCAAGGCGTATGATCGAATAGAGTGGGGCTTCTTGGAAGCGGTGTTATATAGGCTCGGCTTCCATGCTAAGTGGATCTCTTGGATATTGACTTGTGTGAGCATTGTTTCATACACCTTCCTCATTAATGGTCCACCACAAGGACATGTGCTCCCTTCTCGAGGACTTAGGCAAGGGGATCCTCTCTCCTCGTATCTCTTTATCTTGTGAACCGAAGTCCTTTCGGGACTTTTTAAGAAAGGACTTGAAGATGGATCACTACCGGGAATTAAACTAGCTCATGGCTGTCCGGCTATAAACCACCTCCTTATTGCCGACAACACTATGTTTTTCACTAAAACGGGGACCAAATATTGCAAGGCTTTAGTGGCGATTCTCAAAACCCATGAAGACGCCTCAGGACAAGTGATTAACTGAGCTAAATCGGTCATTATCTTCTCTAAGAAGATCTCGACCAGTGCTAAAAGAAGAGCAAAATACCATCTTTGGATTCAGAAAGATGGAGGTCTCGATACTTAGGCCTCCCCGAGAAATTTGGATCGAAGAAGAAGCGCGACTTGTTTATAAACATTGTTGATAGGATTCTACAAAAAGCTTAACATTGGTCCTCAAGGTTCTTATCTATTGCGAGAAAAAAGTCCTTTTAAAAGTTGTGCTAGCCGCCATGCCCTCCTACAGTATGTCTTGTTTCAAGCTCCGGGTGGCTCTTTGTCAAATGATACAATCCACATTGACCCGGTTTTGGTGGGATAATAAGCCGGGGAAGAGAAAGATAAGTTGGTGGCATGGAATGAACTCGAACTACCAAAGTCGCTAGGCGGTTTAGGCTTCCGAGACATCGAAACCTTTAATGTTGCTCTCTTAGCCAAACTGGCTTGGAGGATATACAAGAACCAGGAGTCGCTTTTGTCAAGAGTCCTTCTCGGGAAATACAGTCCCAGCTCCTCTATTATTGACTGTCTGGTACCATTGACGGCCTTCTGTGGCTGGAAGGGGATACTTGCGGGGCAACGAATCCTAACTCAAGGTCTAGGATGGGTGGTTGGAAATGGCACATCCATCAACATCTGGTCCGAACCTTGACTCTCTTTGTCATCACCACAACGGCCAATAGGACCTGCCACTCTCGCTTCTCATTCTCTCATAGTCGCTGATCTTATTATACATGTGGACAGTATCATGTTACATTTACCTCCGTATGAGGAATGTATTCGATCCATGTATCTTAGCTCGTTTAGCGCCGAGGATAACTTGGTATGGCTTATGGACAAGTCCGGAAACTACACCACTAAATCAGGCTACTCTTTGGATCGGGCAAACAATGGTGTCGAGGAGGTCTCTTCTTTCAAGTGGAAAGAACTGCACCAAAACTTCATTCTTTCTCTTTTACTCCACACGGCCAATGTTGTTGCCGATTCACTAGCTAAAACTGCTCTAGCAAACCTAAACTCTATTTGTATTAACGTTTGATTGAATGAATGAATGCAACGTGGTTTGAACAAAGAAAAATGTGAAGATCCAATAGGAAGAAAAAAACTTGTAGAAAGTCGTGAAAAGTGTTGTAGAATATTGGAGTAGTTTTTTCTGGAGTACATTGAAGTCATATATTGGAGTTTGAAATGAAATGTACAAAGTGAGAGAAAAGAAGCTGCAATATTAATTAGAACCCTAAATTGAGGCATGGCGTCGGAAGATCCGATGAACAACACGGGCGGGACGGAAGAGGAGACTATAGCAATGCGGAGGAAGCGGCTGCGGCGAGTGAGCTTCGCGGACCGGGAAATCACTTCCGTACACATTTTCAAGCGGGACGAAGATTACGAGACGCCGCCCAACTCCTCGGGATCGAAGCCGCAAGCTGACACATCGGAGTCTGAGGACAAAGTGCATAGGTTTTTCGGTGGATACACGGAGGATGCTGAAGAAGACGGTGAGAAATTATTCTTGAGGCCTAAAAGCTCGCCACCTTCAGGAGCTAGCACTATTGCTTCTGCTACAACTGACGACGGTACGCTTCTTCCTTTGCCCATTTACTCCCTTTGATTTGCAACTTTGCTTTACACATTTCTTCTCTCTTTATAATCAGAGGACAGTTTCTTCGGCCCTGTGTCTTCCCATTTCATCAACCCTGGAAGCTTGTCGGACACCTCCATCTCTGAAGAACCCCATGATCGTACAATGGACTCTACAGCCTTTTCAATGCATTACCACAGTCTCGCAATGTCAGAGTCTGGCGAATTAAGGACCCCCTCCACTACCCATGTCACCTCCACATCTGATGCAATGCTGCTCACTCACCCCAAGAAGCCATTTCCAAACTCCCCTCTACCACTTGACAAACTAAGTGGTGGTAGAGACTCCAATGACATGAGTCTCGTGGGTGAAAATTCTCGAAAATACAACTACGGCCATATATCTCCTTCCCTAGCAGCTTTATTGGCAGATGAATTGCCTCAAAATGGATGCATTCCCATTGGCCAAGACTCACATTCTATTATAGATAGCGGTGATGCTGCTCAAATCCTGTCTCCTTACCCTCAAATACCACTCCAGGAATCAGGAAACCAACGTTACACAAAAGAGGCTTCCCTTTCCTCGTCAACTATGTTTGGCATAGTGCCCCAGTCCTTACCTTGTGTCACTCCTTCCCCTAAACAGGGTGGAAGCTTTATGAGCAGGGAAACTCTGGCGCTAGTTGAGAGCTTGTCAACCATCCAGAAAAGCAAATCCAGACTTGGATTCATTCCATCCTCCCCTGCTTCTGCTCTTTCTCAGAGAATTCACAAATCAAAGCTCCATTTTTCTGGATACCGTTCTATAACTACCCCTTCAACTGTTGGCAGACAAGAAATAAGCGTTCGCCAGGAAAAGCATGCTGATATCCCCATTGCTAACTTGGAGGAATTGTTATCTGAACATGATAATACAAGACCAGTTTCTGAAAATAAAACCAGGCTAGATCAACATCATTGTGGCACATTCAGCCCTGTTGCTGACATTGGTGATGACTTGGCATGCATAAGCCTAGAGGGAAATACTAATCCTCAGACAGAGAATTCACTCTTGAAACAACAGGAAAGAAATCGGGCAGACAGCGCTTCTGAAAAAATTGTGTCATCCCTAGCAAATTCACCAAATGCGACGACGTCTGCATTAAAGAATTGTATTACTCTTCAAGATCAAGAGCTGCAGAGTAAAGCTATTTGCAGATCTGAGACCGGGGATGGAAACGTGCCCAAGGATTGTGCTACTGACTGTTCTATGAATACTATTTCTGACAATGTGGATTCCCTGCTTGCAGAATCAAGCGTATTACTTAGCGAGACTGGCTTCTTGAATGGCTCTGCTCAACAGAAAGAGAAAGACAGCGTGCTGAACAAAAATCAAGACGAAACCAACAACATTAGTGCTGCCCATTGTGAAACAGAAGTTATGTCAACTGAAGACTTTCCTGCTTTAGTTACAGAAAACCTTCCTGATACATCTGGCTCTCCATCTATGGACAGATGTAAGAATGAGGCTTCACATGCCAAGGTAAATTTCTAGACCCATGTACATGTTTTTAAGAATGCTCTGTCCACCGCAAAAAAATAGATTACATAATCATTTTGTTGATATCTGAGATGGTAGTAAATGTCGAAATTGGCCTTTTTCCCCCAACAACTGAACCAGAGCATTCCTTCGTATGAACCCACTAAGAAGCCAGACTTTGAACAATAATTTGCAGGGGCCATCCAGACTGAAAAGGAAAGCCAAAGATGTTGATTGTGCCGGTAGAAGTTGTAGCCCCAAGGTCAGGAAAAGCACACACTATATTTCAAATCCAGTGATGGACTACCCTGATGAAAACTACGATGCTAATGACTGCCCTGTAGTTCGTGAACAAGTAATAAACTGGGTAGAAGTAAGTACTGTTGATAAACATCATCTGACATTTCCTGTAATAGTGTGAAAGATAAACCGGCTCCAATCCGAGTTGTTCATGTATAACTGGTATTTTATTCGATATTAGTCCTACTTTCGTTCATACAAATAAGTTACTGTTTCATTACTTTGCAGATTCCAGGAAAAATATCAGTAGAGATTAATCAATTGCTTGTTCCATTGGCCAATAAACTGAACTCTAGACTGGTATGTTACTTCTCTCTGTGGAAACCCAATCTAGTTTGTTCCCCTTTAAGCTTTTGTAGTTCAGAACTATTGTTCCAAAAATGCAGATAAGCGAGCTGGAAGATATTTTACCACACTTGAAGAAGGTTCATTTGTGTGAGATGCTTTGTCTTCAAATTAAATCTCAGGTCCACCTATAAGAAGACTTTCTGCTATCAGTTTCCTATATGTATACAAATAATTTGCTCAAAAGAAGAAAAAATATATTTACACTGATGATCTTGTTCTAATTGTAGAAAGTATGTGACGACTTGAGTGGTGCTAAGACAAAGAGGTTGCCCCTTTACTGCTTTTCTGGATTCTTCAGAATAATTAGTGCCAAGTATTTAACGTTTATTGTGAGTACTGTTGCAGACATGCTGAGAGTAGATTATCACTCTGCAAGTTAGCATATGAAAAAGCCAAACTTAAGTTGCTGCACCTCAAGCAAGAGATAATGATGGTAGTCATTTTGTTCCTCTTTTTTTACTTTCTATTCATTTTGCGTGCTTGATCAATTTTCACTTTATGGCATGCAGAAAAAGTTTCAGGCAGTGAGCACTGGTGTACGAACATCTGAAATATTGAGGTTGAGTTGTGTCAAACTTCTACAAAAACGTGGTTTCCATTCGATTGGCTTGTTAAATCCTGAGCAAGCTCTTGAGGTAATTAGACCAGTTTGTAAGTCCCATTACGGGACTATGTTGGTGGGTTTGGTATTCCAAGTTTCTAGAAGTAAGACGCCTTAACTCTCTCACAGGGTCAGAATGGTTTTTGGTAGGCTTGGAACTTTTTCTGGATGATAATAAGTTTTTCACTCTACTTGTAGACAATTTGTATATGTTCATCTCAGACCTAATGTACTTCTCCCTTAATCTCATGATACTTTTGTAGATTAGAGATGTCTGTTATACTTTTCTTTTCTTTTTGCTCACACTTGTGCTGTTTTGGTGTTTTTTTGTCATTGTTTCAGTCCAAGTATTAACTAGACACGTTATCTATCAACATTTTTATAGGTTACTACTAACAAAGGAGCAGAGATAACGCAGGAGATCAGAATATTGGACTCAAAAATCAAGAACTTGATTACTTGTTTTCCCACGCGTGACAAGATAACAGGCCAACGTACATATGCAGACACTATTATGATCGCTGAAGATAATTTGAAAAAGAAGATGAGTAACAGATTTATACGTCAGGATATCCTGGTATCTACTGTCTTATGTCTATAGGCACGGGGTGACAAAGTGTTGTTTTCTTTTTTTAATTAAATCTTCTGCTGTTGGCAGGTCTGGAAAGTTGACAGTTTGAGCCAAAGGAATGATTGTCAGAGGATTGTTCTAACCTATAGTGGCTTGTTGAACCAAAGGTTACTAGTCGTATTAGTTTTATATTTCCGTAATATATTTAAGAAACCCGTTTCCTACATTTGGCTTCATACAAAATAGCAGTATTGGATTTTGTTGAAAATTTTCGTGGAAATACAGGCTCACATTAAAGCCTGGCCATGCTTCATGTGTTCTAATTTCAAATAGCTTAAGTGATACGTTCACTAAGGTAAGGGTAACCAAACTGTTTTCGTTTCTTCCAGTAGTATATTATCTTCCTTTTGTTTCTAACTGAGGCATTGTTCTTCAGCATTTTCCAGATATGAATGTTTCAACTGCGTTTAACTCCTTGTTTGACGCTGAATGCTCCCAGAAGTATAGTGGTTCCAGTGCATTGCTGGAGATTACACAAGTGGGTTTTTGTACTAATTATGTCCTTTTGTTGCGTAGTTCTCTTAATATTATCGTAGCATATTAGGTTTTCTTCTGTTCTGATGAATATTGTGGCAAGTCATGTTCCCATTCTCTATACTGTTTGCGAGTTCCTTTATAGAATCACGTTCCCTGGATATTTTTGTTTTGTGTGTGTGCTAGACCTCTGAAGTTTGTCTGATTTTGTTCTGAGAGTGCAGAGAACCAGTTTGGTCGTACATAATTTGCTAGATGTGGCTGAGGAACTTCAGTTAGCTCGAATGGAGATAACAAATTTAGTCCAAGGAAACTTTGATTCTCCCTCAGGTGATCCGATAGAGAGATTACCTCCTCTCACTTCCCTTTTGATGGTACTGGGTTTTATAATAGTGGCTAATAGAGGCACTGTCTTGTTGATTGCAGCGGAGAAGCTTCATTTGCAGGTTACATTTATTGATGGCAAAAGCATGAGCAAAGTAATGATGATTCTCGATGTGGCATGTTTGATCCAGTAAGTATACTATGGGTAGCTCAGTAATTGATCAAGTTTGTGAATAACGAAAAAGTCAAGAATGAAACTGTTTGTGATCTCTATTGTAACAGTGGGAAGTATCCTGATGACATAATTCCTTGCGAGTGGGTAGAAGTTTTAGGCACAAAAAGAGATTGCATTGTATGGAAACAGCTGAAGAAGGAGATAGAATCAGCAATAGATGATGTTGGGGTGGGATATCCTCGAGTTTTGAGACTCTGTCGCAGCATTTCCAAGTTGTTGCAATCAGAAAGCAAGAGATGCCCCGTTGCATAACACTTGAGAGTCTACTTGTTGTTTGTAAATATGGCAAAAGGACTATTTTTGCCAATTTTCACTTTTAAACCAAAAGATGTTAAGTGGCAATTTAGTTTTGGACTTTTTAAGCAGTCTCCCTCGTGATGGATAGGGTAAGACGCTACGTACATATTCTGCTTCCGGACAAAGCGTCTACTAATGTTTGTGTTTAAGCTTTTTACGGTTGCGTTTTGTGAAACTAATATATGAAAAGGACTGAAAATTATGATGACATGTAAACACAAAAGCGGTAATCATGGTTTGAAAACAATTGAATCACATTGTCAAGCATTTCTTTGAATATATCATATATAATTATTTGTCAGCACCTTGTGGAGGCTATGAGTTTTATTTTATATTATATTAAAATAAAAAATAATTAATTACAGTAAATAATTGAAAATAATTAGAAAGATAATGTTATAGGGTTGTGTTTGACCAATTTACATAGTATGGATTCCTACAATGTTTCGCATGCACATGATGAGAGCACCAACATTTAATCTCAAATTATGATTTGATAAACTTGAGTGTTTACGTTCTTCGAGTACTCCTCGATAATTAACATGTGCATCAGAGGAATGAATGACTTATGTGTGTTTTTTTATATCACCCCATGTATCTATGTCAGGGCGCTGCTGGAAGCAAAATAAAAACAAATCAATCGATCACCAAACTATATTACGTTTTAACTATATCACAATACTCTTGATGCAAGAAGTATTTCCAAGTTTACATAATATAGAGGAATTCATAATTTTTTAGATTTGGCAATACTAAAACTCATGTTTATCATTTTCCTTTTTTCTTTTTTTATCTATATATTGATTTTATAATCATAATTAAGTAACGGCTTATGCATGCCCGTTGATTTTACTCTAACAAAAATCCAAGAACATGTGTGGATTTTAATAAAAAAAAAACATAACAATTAAGTAATGGGTTATGTATGCCCGTGAATTTTACTCTAACTAAAATCCAAGAACATGTGTGGATTTTAGTTTTTAGAAAAATATAACAATTAATTAATGGTTTATGTATGCCTGTGGATTTAACTTTAACAAAAATCCAAGAACATGTATAGATTTTAATAAAAATACATAACAATTAAGTAACGGCTTATGCATGCCTGTGGATTTTACTCTAACAAAATTCCAAGAACATGTGTTGATTTTAACTAACATAACAATTAAGTAATGACTTATGTATGTCCGTGGATTTTACTAACTGAAATCGAAGAACATGTGTGGATTTTAATTTTAAAAACATAACAATTAAGTAAAGGTTTATGTATGCCAGTGAATTTTACTATAACAAAATTCCAAGAGCATGTGTTTATTTTATTAAAAATACATAATAATTAAGTAACGGCTTATGCATGCCCGTGAATTTTACTCTAAATAAAATCCAAAAATATGTGAGGATTTAAATTAACAACATAACAATTAAGTAATGGCTTATGCATGGCCGTGAATTTTACTTTAACAAAAATCCAACATGAGTGGATTTTGTTTCAAAAAAATATAACAAGTAAGTAATGACTTATGTATGCCCATGGATTTTACTCTAAAAAAATCCAAGATCATGTGTGGATTTTAATAAAAATATATAACAATTAAGTAACCGCTTATGCATACCCGTGGATTTTATTCTAACAAAACTCCAAGAACATGTGTTGATTTTAACTAACATAACAATTAAGTAATGACTTATGTATGCCCGTGAATTTTACTCTAACGAAAATCGAAGAAAATGTGTGGATTTTAATTTTAAAAACATAATAATTAAGTAAAGGTTTATGTATGCCCGTGAATTTTACTATAACAAAATTCCAAGAGCATGTGTGTATTTTATTAAATATACATAACAATTAAGTAATGGCTTATGTATGTCCGTGAATTTTACTATAACAAAATTCCAAGAACATGTGTTTATTTTATTAAAAATACATAACAATTAAGTAACGGCTTATGCATGCCCGTGGATTTTACTCTAACAAAAATCTAAAAATATGTGAGGATTTAAATTAACAACATAACATTAAGTAATGGCTTATGCATGGCCGTGGATTTTACTTTAACAAAAATCCAACATGTGTGGATTTTGTTTTAAACAAAATATAACGAGTAAGTAATGACTTATGTATGCCCGTGGATTTTACTCTAACAAAAATCCAAGAACATGTGTGGATTTTAATAAAAATATATAACAATTAAGTAACCGCTTATGCATACCCGTGGATTTTTCTCTAACAAAACTCCAAGAACATGTGTTGATTTTAACTAACATAACAATTAAGTAATGACTTATGTATGTCCGTGGATTTTACTCTAACGAAAATCGAAGAACATGTGTGGATTTTAATTTAAAAAACATAACAATTAAGTAAAGGTTTATGTATGCCCGTGAATTTTACTATAACAAAATTCCAAGAGCATATGTGTATTTTATTAAATATACATAACAATTAAATAATGGCTTATGTATGCCCGTGAATTTACTCTAAAAAAAATCAAAACATATGTGAGAATTTAGATTAAAAAACATAACAATTAAGTAATGGCTTATGTATGCCCGTGAATTTACTCTAACAAAAAAACGAAGAACATGAATGGATTTTAATATAAAATAATAACAAATACGTAATGGCTTATGTATATCCGCGTATTTTACTCTAACAAAAATCCAAGAACATGTGACAATTTTAATGAAAAGACATAACAATTAAGTAATAGCTTATGTATGCCCGTGGAATTTTCACTCATCTTTCATAAGATTAATAACAATTTTAAGTAAATGTGATAGGATAAAATAAGATGTGTTGATTTCATTAAAAAATATAACAATTAAGTAATGGCTTATGTAGGTCGGTGAATTTTACTCTAACAGAGATCCAAGAGCATGTGTGGATTTTAATAAAAATACATAACAATTAAGTAATAGCTTATGTATGCCCGTGGATTTTTCACTCATCTTTCATAAGATTAATAACAATTTTAAGTAAATATGATAGGATATAATAACATGTGTTGATTTCATTAAAAAAAATATAACAATTAAGTAATGGCTTATGTATACCCGTGAATTTTACTCTAATAGAGATCCACGAGCATGTGTGGATTTTAATAAAAATACATAACAATTATGTAACGGCTTATGCATGTCCGTTGATTTTACTCTAACAAAATTTCAAGAACATCTGTGGATTTTAATATAAAAAACATAACAATTAAGTAATGGCTTGTGTATGCCCGTTCATTTTTACTCTAACTAAAATCCAAAAACATGTGTGGATTTTAATTTTTAGAAAAACATAACAATTAATTAATGGTTTATGTATGCCCGTGGATTTTACTCTAACAGAAATCCAAGAACATGTATAGATTTTAATAAAAAATACATAACAATTAAGTAATGGTTTATGCATGCGTGTGGATTTTACTCTAACAAAATTCCAAGAACATGTGTTGATTTTAACTAACATAACAATTAAGTAATAACTTATGTATGCTCGTGGATTTTACTCTAACTAAAATCAAAGAACATGTGTGGATTTTAATTTTAAAAACATAACAATTAAGTAAAGGTTTATGTATGTCCGTGGATTTTACTATAACAAAATTCCAAGAACATGTGTGTATTTTATTAAAAATACATATCAATTAAGTAACGGCTTATGCATGTCCGTGGATTTTACTCTAACAAAAATCCAAAAATATGTGAGGATTTAAATTAACAATATAACAATTAAGTAATGGCTTATGCATGGCCGTGGATTTTACTTTAACAAAAACTCAACATGTTTAGTAAAATATAACAATTAAGTAATGAGTTATGTATGCCCGTGGATTTTACTCTAACAAAAATCCAAAAAAATGTATTGATTTTAAATAAAAAAACATAACAATCAAATAATGGTTTATGTATGCTAGTGAATTTTATTCTAACAAAAATCCAAGAACATGTGTGGATTTTAATAAAAATTTGGAGGAAAAACTTCCAATTTAATGATTTTAAGATTTTTTGGAATAAAAGTCTAGATAACAAAAAGTAAAACTACTCGTAAAGACATTTTTATTCTTCATCCTAATTCTTCATAAGGAAGTTGAAAAATATTAAATGTGATGGATATAATATTTTAATATGTATTTTTAAATAATATAGATAAATCAGTTCCGCACAATACAAACTATAATATATTATGTTATTCCGATGATTATTCATGATATATCAACAATTCAGGAAATGAAAAATCACCCGTCATTCTTACACTAATATCATGACATGAAAAAATGAAAAATTGTATAAACTCACGAAGTTTGCGAAATGTGTATGTTCGTGCTGAGACCAATGCAATCACCAAAGAGAGAACCAATAAAGAACTGATCAACTACAACTTTCGTGTCATTCCTTCGTCAGTTTGACTATTTCTTTAATGTTACGGTATGAAGCTGTAAATATTGGTGTATTTATATCAAATCAAACATACGTCCAAGGTTCATTATATATGCTAACGGAGCTTTCAATTTGTGTATATATTTTACCTCCTTTTCCTCTCTTTTTAACATCTTCTTATACTCTTTTACTTCGTAGAACACTTTTCTTATAATTTAATTCATTTTTTCAAGGAATTCAAGATTTCCATATTACCTCGTCAAAGAGATTTGTAACAAATTAGATATGAACTATTTTTATATAATGCATCCAATGCAAGGCAAGACCAAGTCTTCTGCTCAAAGAAATCAACAGAACATTGGACTAATTTATAAGTTTGAATGGTCATTATTATAGGTTTGTTCTTATTTTGCTAGTGAACCAATCGGATCAAATTTTGAAACAATCACAACGAAAGTCAAACAAAAAACCTCAAATTCCAAAAGAAAAAAAAACCACTTTCCACCAAATCTGATCAACTATGTGCATCCAAATAACATAAACCATTAATAAAGTAATCTCAAACGGTTACATCAATACTCCTCTGTTCAGTAACCTGTCTCAGATTGCAACCCTTCTTAATTTAGTCAGCTGATGAACTGTTCAAACTCGAGTCCAACGACGATTCATTACCCTTCATATAAGCATTACTAATATCATCATTGTTCACCGATGTTTCTGCATTGGTATTTGGCTCACCATCATCATCCTCAATCGGAAGTTGAAATCTACAAACAGGACACAAGCTATGAAGCTCAAGCCATGGCAACAAACAGTCGCTATGAAA
This sequence comes from Aurinia saxatilis, assembly GCA_900406295.1. Classification (NCBI taxonomy): domain Eukaryota; kingdom Viridiplantae; phylum Streptophyta; class Magnoliopsida; order Brassicales; family Brassicaceae; genus Aurinia; species Aurinia saxatilis. Next base: position 3,544 of record OVAP01001930.1, on the reverse strand, counting down.
CTTATGCTTACCCGGCATCTCTTTAGCCTCCACTCCAGTCTCAAAATCATCCAAACACATAGTTCACTGCAACAAACTCTCATCGATTTTCAATGTCCCCAAAGCCTCAACCGCCGCTTGTGTAGCAGGAAGTGTCCCATACCTGTTATTTGGATCACTCTCTGCTAATCGCTGAAGCAACAACTCGAAACCATGTCCAATGAAATAGTCACCTAAATGTGCAGAAGGAACAGAATCTGCATCGGAATCTTGAATCCTGACCCTTTGGTTAAACGAATCGATCAAAACCGCAAGCTTTTTATCCGGATTCTCCTCATTACTCTCGGATTCAGTCACTAAACCTGCTCGAATCTCTTGAAGCAGATCGAGAATCTGAGCTGAATGACTCCTCCTTCTACTTGTAATCTCTTCGAGTTGCCAAGCCAAATCAATCACACCATCATTTTCCTGACCATCATCATCATCACTATCATCTTCCCGTTTAACATTGGATTTAGAACCTTTGTTATTCATAGTGTAACAGAATATATACTAATCTTTTGCAAAAAAAATAAAAGAAATAACAGAACACTTAAACATTGGTAAAAGTGGTTGAGCAAGAAAAACAGAACTCATCTTTAAGACATGCCAAAAAAATGGAACTCAGATTCTTCCTTGAGAATTGACGTTGACGTCTTTCTCCCTATTGCTTCTCTACAGAAAGAAGCAATGTCAACCATAAAAAGCTTAAGAAAAGCAAAATTGAATCCAGAATCATCAAGCAAATAACAATAATCATCAAGCAAATAGCATATATTCCTGTCTACCTCAATTTTTGTCACTCTTAGCCTTTCAAGTCACTCTCTCACAATGTATTTAACTAATATCATGATTATTTTTTATACCCAAAGACGAAAGCAAGAAACACATGAGCAAGTTGCAGAACGTCTGGTAAGAGCACAAGAACCCCAATCTGCATCCGTGAATGCTTTGAGAATCAAATCACAGTCAGATGAGTAGAATAAGCCTTGACCAATTGTGCCTTTTAGATAATGAACAACCTTCAAGGCAGCCTGATAATGAGATTGTTTAGGAGAGGCAGAGAATTGGCAGAGTTTATTTACCGCAAAAGAAATATATGGACGTGTGATGGTAAGGTACATGAGCCTGCCAATGAGTCTCATGTATTTCTCTGGTTCAGCTAGTAAAGGCTCATCAGGATTGTCACGAAACTTGAGACTCGGATCCATTGGAATGGTTGAAGGTTTGCAGGCAAGTAAGCCAAGATCAGCAAGCAACTCAAGAACATATTTCCGCTGACATAAAGCAATGCCTGAGCTAGATCTAGCAACTTCCAGTCCTTAAAAATATTTCATAGGACCTAGATCTGTGAGTTTGAAGGCATGCTTCAAATCTGTCTTGAGTTGAGTTACCTCATCATCATCATTGCTGGCAATAATAATGTCATCAACATAGATCAACACTGCAACAAACTTCGAACCCACAACTTTGAGAAACAGTGTATGATCAGTCTTAGACTGATGAAAGTCAAGATTCAAGAGTGTGGAACTCAACTTGAGAAACCACTGCCTAGACGCTTGTTTTAAGCCATATAGAGACTTTCTCAGAAGACAAGCTGGATTATCAGGCAATGTGTCCCCCTGCTTTGGTGTATATCCGGGTGGTAACTTCATATAGATCTCTTCATCAAGATCTCCATTTAAGAGGCATTAGAGATGTCCAGTTGATGAAGATTACAATGTTTGGCAGCAGCAACAGCAAGTAAAGTCTTTACAGTTGTCATTTTGGCAACTGGAGAGAATGTATCAACATAATCAACACCCTCCTCCTGTGTAAACCCTTTAGCAACCAAACGAGCTTTATAGCGTTCCAAACTACCATCTGCATTAAGCTTGACTTTGTATACCCACTTACACCCAATAGCATGTTTATCCGGAGGAAGAGAACAAACTAACCAGGTATTTGTGCTTTCCAGGGCAAGGAGCTCTTCATTCATTGCAACAATCCATTCATCAAATTTCTTTGCTTGACGGAAAGAGCTTGGCTCAGGATACTTTGTGATTGCACAAATATAGGCCTTGTAGTCTTCAGAGAGCTTATCATAGGTCATATATGAGCTAAGAGGATATGGAATATCAACAGCTACCATGTTGCAGTAATAGTCTTGCAGATATGCAGGTTGTTTGGAAGACCTTGAAAATTTGCCTTTAGGTAAAGCATCAGCTTGAGCTGGAACATCACTCTCTGTAACATCAGGAACTGATACGTCTGCAACATCAATATCAGCATCTGGAATGGAGTTAAAGAAGATATCAGGTAGAGGAGTGTTGAATCAGTAGCAAAGTTTGTTATGGTTTATGAAATAGAACATTTCTCTTATTGAATTAGAATGTATGTTACATCATCCTATATATAAGGACTTGGTACAATGTAAACCAAGTTAAATAAAGGAAGCCAATCCAACTAAACCACTATAAGTTAATAGCACTAACCCTAGTTCGAAGAGTAGATTCCAGATTTTTTATTCAATCAAACCAATTCAATGGTGTTTAAAGCGTGTAGATTTTTGGGGATTTCTCTAGAAACTAACCTTAAGTCCAAAGATGAACTCTAACGTGTTTCTAAAATTTCTTTTTTCCACCAGCCTAGTAGGATATGAAATCAGCAACTCTGATTTTGACGTCATAAACTTTTGCACTGCAAATGATTCTAGAGTTGACACATCAGCTTTTTTCAATAAAGTGTATTCGCAAATATAAACAAGATATATATATATGGTTGAGGAAGGCGTGTGGTGACATATCAACAATGCTAAGATTCATGTTGTGGTCCGTAGTGTTGATTTACTAATCGACACATCACCATAACCCCGTACGCCAACTGGGTAAATATGTGAAAATGGTGTAGGTCACACTTATCCCATCTTTCATTGAATCTATTCCGGATTCTGGATATGGGGTTTTTTTTTTTTTTTGCTCCCATATTGATACTACGCTGTAATGCTCTTATCTTTCCCAATTTGTAAGGTAGTATTAAGTGGAATCAAGTGCTGAAATACCCCTTTGGTTCAACTTTTAATCCAATATGCCCTCCTTATAACAGAGAATTTGTTTTGATTTTCTTTTAAATCAAATATTGGCTAAAGACCATTCGACCTTGTGGATTCATAATAATTACATGACCCAACCACTAATATTCATCTAAACCCATATCCGAATCCTCATCTCTCTTGCCTCTTGGTCGGAGAGACTGAACATCGCCTCCCAATCCATCTTCTCCTATGTCGTTCCCGCCTCGTTCTCCTCCACCCTCTAAGCCATTGAAGAGGAAGACGAAGAGAGTGTGCCAAGATGTTGTTCCAAAGGAAGAGAAGAAGGAGACGATAGTGTATCATAAACGAGAGAAGAAGAAAGTCGGAGGCAACAGACCATCAACAGTCTCGATTTACCCTTCGGGTCCACAACAACTGTCTTTCCTCTTGTTATGGGTACAGTTGAAACACCCTATCCCGGATTCCTACGGAACCGGGATCACGTGCCTCACG
>OVAP01001929.1:0-17347 GCA_900406295.1 Aurinia saxatilis | reverse complement strand
AATTTTTTTTTTTTTTTTTTTGTCGAGAGGTAATTTAATTTAATTTTTAAAAAGATAAATATATAGATCGAGACATGTGGAGGTAGTTTATTCAAGATATTTTTCATCTCAATTATTCAACATCAATTATTTCACAATAATTATAATTATATATATATATATATATACTTTTTATATTAAAATTCATTATTTTTAACCCTATATAAATAGATGTTTGTTTTGATCCCAACATTGATCCTTTTAATATCCAAAATTCTTCTGCTTACCCTTTCAACTACTCAAATCCCAACTACCCAAATCCAAACAATTATTAGTCTCCAAATTAATCTTCTAACCAACCCCCAAATTATACCAGACTATGGTTATCCACCAAATTTCTTTATGCCGTCAACTTTTCCAAACTATCGTCCATATTTTGGATTGATGATGTCAAATTCATCTAAAGCACCCCCTTATTCATCTACTCCAACGGGTAATGAAACTTATCCAAATATTGGAGAAACTGAAATCCCCGAATTTTCTACACAAATTGCTCTTGGTTGTATGAGTGGTGTTCATGAAGCCATTCCCGATGCATATGAGCAAACTCCTGCTCGCCAAAGAAACACCAAAAGGACCAGTAAGGAAATTTTAGTGCTACTGAGTGGGTGGATTAGATATGGAACAAATATCGTTGTTGGGAGGAACCAAAAAGGTGAATCGTATAGGAGTAAAATTGTTGAGTATTATAACGAACATTGCTCATTTAATCCTCCGCGTGATGGAAATTTGTGCAGAAATCACTACAACTACGTGAACAAAAGATTAAGCAAATGAGTTGGCGCTTACGACAACGCTAAACGTATGCAACAAAACTGGTGACCGGAGGATGATGTATTGGCGAAAGTGCTTGTAATGGAACTTTCAAATATATGAAAGAAAGGCTAGTTGTTCGTGATCAACCACGTTATGGTAGTCATGTAGGAGGAAATACTGGCTCTGAAAGTAGTGGATCAAAGAGAGTCCACGAGAGTGATGCTAGTGACTCCAACTCTGTAGGATCCATCACTCGTCCAATGGGAGGGATGCAGCTAAGAAAAAGGCTAAAAATAAAGGTAAAGGGGCAGCCTTTGAAGCGCTCAACAAAGAGTGGAGTTAATTCAGACAATGCAAGGCGCAAGAGTTGAAGCGATTAAAAAATTAGAAATGATGCAAGCGGAGATAGACCGATTGATGCAAGAAAAGACTCAGGCTAAGAAGACGAAGATGTGGCTAAAGCTAAGTGAAGAGGAGCATATGGATGAGAAAAGCAAAGAGCTGTTCCAGAAGTTGGGCGAAGATATTTTTGGAAAATATTTATTATCTAATGTCGGTTTGTATTTGGTCTTGATTTGTTGTAATAATTTTTGTTTGTCATTTGTAGCTTTAATAAGTTATGTTTGCCATTTTCAGCTTTCATAATGTACGTCGGCCATGTTCTGCTTTAATGTATGTTTGATATGTTTAGGTTTAATAGTGTATGTTTGTCATTCTGTCTTTTAATAATGTTTATTTGTCATGTTTTGCTTTAATAATGTTTCTCACTTTTCCTAAACTTTATTAATTAACTAACAATATTTATTATATGTTTGGATTCCGTTGGTTTCAACCACTCAGTTTGAATCCAATCCTCCAACCACTCAGTATGCTTTAATTATGTATGTTTGTCACTTTCTCATTTAATAATCCAATCCTCCGACCACTTAGTTTGAATCCAATCCTCTAACCACTCAGTCTGCTTTAATAATATATATTTGTCATTTTCTCCTTTAATAATATTTTTTTCCTTTAATAATGTATTCTGTGACTTTCAAGTATTATTCAGAGAGTATCTCTTAATTTATTGTATTTTATTATTTGTTTGGAGTCCGTCAATTACAACCACTCAAGTTCTTATAAATGGGCACAAATTCGTTCATTGAGGTATTATCACCATAAATCTCACCTTATTACTAAAAAATAATGGATCCATCAGAATTTCTTTTTGATATTGAAGCTTACAAAAGACAGTCTGTGATCGTAGAGAAGTATATGTCAACCAGTTTAGGGAGCATCATAACAAAATAGAGGAAGAATATCCACCTTATAGCAAGAGAAAATACTCCAAGAGAGATTAGGTGGCGGCAAACCAAAGACTGGTTGATGACTACTTTGCCAATCAACCTACGTATGACGATGCAATGTTTCGTCGACGATTCTGAATGCAGAAACATGTTTTCCTTCAGATCGTTGAGGACCTATCAAGATGTGACAACTACTTCACCCAAAGAGTTGCTGCACCCAATAAAGAAGATATATCTCTATTACCAAAATGTACCACGGCCATACGAATGTTAGCATATGGTGTGGCAGCTGACACGGCGATGAATACATCAAAATAGGAGGTAGTACATTATTTGAATGTTTGTGTAGATTCTGTAAAGGAATCATACAATTGTATGAGCAAGTGTATCTCGGAGCCCCAACTCAAGATGACCTGGAGAGAATTTTGAAAGTAGTGAAATGTGAGGGTTCCCGGGGATGATTGGGAGTACTGATTGCATGCACTGGGAATAGAAAAATTTTCTTACAGCTATATCGTGGGAAGAAAAATTTACTCGGGGAGATAAGGGAACCACCACTGTTATTCTTGAAGTTGTTGATCTCATGATCTATGGATTTGGCGTGCCTTTTTGGATGTCCGGCACACTGAACGATATAAACGTTCTAGATTGTTCACCTGTGTTCGATGATGTTGAACAAGTAAATACTTCAAGAGTGAACTTCTTCGTGAACCAACGTCCGTATAATATGGCGTACTATTTAGTTGACGGTGTCTACCCTTCTTATCCCACTTTCGTCAAATCGACTGGGCTTCCTCAAAGTGAACCAGACAAGTTATTTACACAAGCTCAAGAGGGATGTCGGAAGACATCGAACGTGAAATTGGAGTGCTGCAAGCTCGATTTAAAATAATTCGCGAACCAAATTGCATGTGGGGCATAGCCAATTTGGCTATCATCATGAAGTCATGTATCATATTGCATAATCTGATTAATGATGATGAAAGAGATACATATGCTTAACATTGGACCGATTATGATCAATCTGAGAGAAGTGAGTCTAGTACACCACAACCATTCTCGACGGAGGTGCTACCTGCATTTACAAATCATGTGTGTGCTAGATCCGAGCTGCGTGATTCAAATGTACATCACGAATTGCAAGCAGATCTTGTTATACACATATGGGCAAATTTTGGAGCGGTTAGTGGTTAATGAGATTTTAAGTTTGTGAGTTGAGTGTATTGTATTTATTAAGTTATGTGTGTTTTATTAGTTGTGATGTGTGTTTTCCTTGTTTATTGTATTGCATTTTCAGTTTTTCATCACTGTATTTAATAATAACTATCTCGATTTCTCTTTTTTATCACTTGCAAATTATTTTTAAACTTGATATCTAAATTAAAAAATAACAATAAATATTATTTATAAAATTATTGAATTTTATTTTCAAACGCTAATTATTATTAATAAAAATAAGTCACAAAAACTAAAACAGAAAAAGAAATAGAAATATAAAATAAAATTGGTGGGGGTAGGATGCTGAATTTTTTTAAAAAACAGAACCAACGCATATGATAAAATTTTAGTGAATATTGAATATGATGTGGAAGAGAGAGAATGTGATGTGGAAGAGAGACGAGGTGATGTGGAGAATGTTGTAGCTCTCCACCAATGTACATAGTCTAAGTGGAAGGATGCTTTTTGACGTGAAGAGTGATTTCTCAAGAGTTCAATGTCTTTCCCATGTGTTTTTTTATTCCTTTTTTTTTGCAAACAAAATTTAATTAAATTTAAAGAGATGACCTAAGACTTTACAATGTACATAGAAGTCACCAAACCAATAGACATATATAACATAAAACAACAAAAATGACAAAGAACCAAGAATATTAACTTGCCCTATCAAGATCTAATTGATTTGCAAGCCAAACATGGTGCTTTTTTTATTCGATTATGTTCTTTTCTATATTTTCCACTTTTTCTTTTGTTAAACTATTAAGTCAAGTCTACGATGAGCATGAAAACATTTTTGGTCCAACAATTCGCCCAAATGATGAAAAGCTTTCGCACCATAACGTCTCGGTTTCAAACCTCAAATGAAATTATATAAATGTTTAATCAAGAAATTTGTCCCCTTTCGAGGGATGACCATGGTCTCTCTTTCCCTCCTTACTAAACACTAAACACACGGAGCTTGGTCGAAGAATATCGTATATGTATATTTTGAAAACCAGTTAGTGATAAGTTGTGTTTTAGGCATATTTTTAACCCTTGTTTACTTCATTTTATGTCTCATTCTTGTGCATAATATCATATTTTTAGTTCACATCGAGTCTAATTCTTGCGTTTGGTCCATTTAGAATCTAGGAGTTGTGTTATTGCATTTTGGCACTAGTTTAAGTTCTTTTAGGTGAAATTGGAGGCTTTTTGGAATGAATGGAATGAAGAAGGATCATAAGAAGAATGATGGATCTCAAGTGTGGTTCAATGGAGCTAAGGAAGTGAGGAAAAAGAAAAATGAAGTTTGGATCGATTAAACCCGATCCAAGTGACTGCTCAAGACTGTCAAAACAAGGTTCATGCCTGCTTTTTGGATCGACTGGATCGAGATTAAACCCGATTCTAACATCCCAATCCAAATGACTTTTTTGTTGACTTTTTGCATTTTCAGTCGACTTTGCCTTGTTTTACCCATATTTAACGCGGTTTATTTCGGGTCGACCCGAGTCCGCTTTTGGATCTTTAAATACTCATTTTAGCAAGTGAGAAACTAAGCCTCTTTTCACTGAAGGACCCTAAAAGACTTTTGTAAACTTTTGGATATATTTTGTTTATGAGATTTAAGACTATGATCTTGGCTTAGTCATTTTCTTAATCTCCTTTTAATTATGCCTAATCTAGTTTGTTTATCTGCGTTTGTTTCTTTTGCAATGTGTGAGTACGTAGTCCTTTTATGGAACTTGAGATATAGTAGATTATGGTGGTTTCATGGTTAGAAGATACTGATCTAAGGTTGGAGGCTTTGTTTTCTTAGATAGTTTGGGGTCTTATTGCTAGTTTAGGCTTGATCCCTAAGTTAGAACATAAGCTTGATTTGTGCAAGGAATGTGTTTGATGAAATGCTTGAAACAATAAATTATCTTACTTTTCTTCTTTAACCATTGGGAAATGAATTTAAAGGATTAGTGGTATAGGGAATTTGTTAGTAATGCTTGGGAGATTAGTAATTCCACAATTGGAAGATTAGTGAAATTATTAAGTAACAAAGTGATTAAGACCATGGGAATTACTGAATCTATATTTAGTGATTTCTTACCTAAGAAAGTTTCTAATTAGTACGAATCATTTAATGAACCAAGTGCTTTAACACCTTCTAAGATAGCAAGATCATGATGATTAGAAAATTAATGAGTTTGCTAGATTAGTTAGGTAATTAAGACCATGAGAATGGTTTAATCATTGGTTTAGGTTCAAAATGCTTAGGAATAGTCTAGAGTGAATCATCGTTTTCTTATCATTTGACCACTTTGATCATATTGTTAGACTCAAAAACCATATTTCTCTTATTGATTTAATCCTTTGCTTACTCGCTTTATTTTATTTGCCTTGCTTGATTGCTTTTACTTGCTTATTTACTTGTTTTGATTTATTGTTTGATCATTTAGTTATTCTCCTATATATATTAGTAGAAAAGTTTCTTAAGTAACTTTTGCCTCTATGTCAGTACATAAATATTTAGGTGGATTGATTAAAATGCCTAACCAAATAATAGAAATTCCTAATAGAAATTAAAAATCAATATTAAAAATACTTTGAGATTTGAGAGGGATCAATGTTGGAATCTGTGATTATTAAATCCTCAAACTCCAAGAATTAAATTTATTCCTCAACACACTTAAGATTTTAATAAATGATTTTTCAGGGTTCGAGATTCGATTGTACATTAAGAGCGATAATTTTGCTGGGTTCGATAATCGATTGTACCTTAATCAAGCGATAATCATCTGGGTTTTATTCGTGGTCTTGAATGGAGCTTGATATTTGATGCCGAAGAACGCCTTAAGCCACGATAGGTTTGTCTTCGATTTGATCATCTTATAAAATTATGAGGTTTTGGCTCAAAATAAGTGTGTGAATTTGGCTGGAACAGGGATTTCAGAACAAAATTCAATATCGATTTGTTTGTGTTCAGTAAAGGTTTCTTTCTTTCTTCCTCTTCTTCTTCTCGTGGTGGTATTTTGTAATTGCAAAAACCGAACTCATACATGTTTTGTCTAAGAAACAAAAATGCAGATTTTGGTTTTCACACACTCACGTCAATCATAATTTTTGCTATGTCGCAGAAATTTGGTGTCTCGAAAGCTTCACGAGTTCAGGAAAGTATATAAGTGGATTTGTACATGGTATCAGCGCAACTTTCAAAGGGAGTAATGTATAATGGATTTTGCAGCACAAGCATGAAACAAAATATGTGGATCCGGATTTGTGAAATTAAATGGCGTATAACAAAAGGTTGTGACTCAAGATCAATTTGAATACAATTGATGTTGCAAGTGAGTGTGGGACTAGAAGTTTGATTGCTGAAACACAATCAGGGGATTGGTTTGAAACCCATTTTCAGTGTTTATCAGGATTCGATTGGGAATGTGGAGAAAGTAGAAGATCTGGTGTGGATTTGGAATCAGTGAGGTCTAGAGTTGCATATGCCAAGAGGTTAGATGAACAATGGAGAATGGGGAGAATGTAATCCGTAAGGATAGTTTTCTTGTCAAGTATGTTTCTTCAGAGGAAGAGGAAGAAATTCATTTTTTTTAACTCGGTTTGAAATGCGATTCTTCGTCTTGATTTGGTTCTGAAGTTGTCGGTGATTGGAAGAGCTGTTTTGTGTGGTTATATAGGATTATGGTTGTTGAAGACTATGTTTGTGTGTAGGAAGCGTAGTGAGGTTGATATGGAGGAAACATAGTTGGAGAAGGAGATGATGAGGAGAAAGATGAAAGCTTGGAAGGAGAAGGGAATGATGGAGAAAGGTGCAGTGGAGGATTTTTGCAAAAGTCAAATGAATGATTTCAGGTTTGGCTTCGATTTGTGTTAGTTACTTGAAATCTCTCGATCGTTTCGTATATTTCCTTTGAATTGGGTAGCGAAATTTGATTCTGTAGCGATTAATTCATTAGCTTCATGGCAAAATTTTGGTTCGTAAACTCAAATCAAAGCTTGGAGAATCAGATTTCAGTTTTAGGGAATGGAATTTAAAAATGAGTTTTGTAAATTTGGTTCCTAAATTCAAAGTAAATCTCAGAATCAGTAGAAGTATGCAGACTAATCTGATAAATCTTGAATATTAGTTATGTAAGAGCTTGATTGTTGATTCTTCAATGAATACGTGGTTACAGGTTGCATCACAAGGAAAGATCTAGGTACAGTGATGAGATCACTATTTCAAAATCCAACAGAGGCAGAGCTACAAGACATGATCAACGAAGTTGATGCTGACAGTAATGGAACCATAGACTTCCCCAAGTTTCTTAACCTGATGGCTCGGAAAATGAAGGATACTGATTCGGAGGAAGAGCTGAAAGAAGTGTTCCTGGAGCTTAGAAGAGTAATTTGGGTTCAATGGTAATTTCATCGGTCGAGGTTCGTGGAGCTTAGAAGTTTTTTTGGTTCTCTTAGCTTGGAAGGTACATATATAGCTTCATTACTTGGAGATTTGTGTTCAACGGTAATGTCATCGGTGTAGGTTTGTGGAACTTAGAAATGTTCTTGGTTCTCTTAGCTTGGAAAGTACATATATAGTTTCATTACTTGGCTCCCTTTCTTTATCGGATGGTTTGTAATGGAACGTTAACTTGAACTGTTCGGTGTATAGTTTCATTACTTGGCTATTTGTTGTCGTGTCTTGAGCTTCATAGCTCATGCCATGTGTGCAAAAAGCAAAGGACATCCTTCAACGCTGCTTGAAGAAAATGAAAAGTAATGCCCACATTAAGGACTCCGAGTTGACCGCACCTCTGTTACTGAAAACAGACGGAAACAACGACAATGTCATTGTCCACATCGACATTGTCTTTAACGAAGTCAGCAAGAGATGTGACACTAGCGAGATCAGAGACATCAAGCTGAAGTTTTGAAAGGCTTTGATCATTAACTCCAGTCTCTTTCTTCAAAGTCTCAACATCATTAACTCCAGTCTCTTTCATCAATGTCTCAACAGCTTCAAGTCCCTTTTTCTCATCTCTTGATGTCAAAACAACCTTAATCCCATTGCGCACTAATTGTCTGCATATCTCAAATCCAATCCTTCTGTTTCCTCCAGTAACTACAACATTTCTACCCAAACCATAACAAATCTGATAAGTTCAGAACCAAAGTTACATTAGAAATCAAGATTGAGACATACCTTGGTGTTGTTTCCTCTGCCATTTTTTGGGTTTCAGAAAGAAAAAAAGGGTTTTGGAATTGAGATTCGTTTTTTCTTTTGTGGATTTAGTAAATGTACACAGACCCAAACAAGAGAATGTGGAAGACTATAAAGCCACGTCGCTCTTAAATTTATGTTCTTAGAAAATTCTTGATTTTGAGAAGATCATGGCTTTGGTGGTGTTTTGGAATTTGACATTCGAATTCGAACTACCCAATGTAATCAAGAAAAAGATGATCATCAATTCAAGCATACTTAAGGGGCTTAAGACAAACTAATACAAATAAATAGGTTTTGGGTTTTGTTTTCTAACGGGCTTTAGAAAACATTACCAATCCGAAGCATATCACACACTTCAGTTATTTGACCCGGTTTAGTTCGGTTTATTCGGTTTCGAAAAGTTTAGTTCCTAGAATATATATCTCATTCACAATCATTTTTGTATTCGGTTTGTATTATTCAGTTTTCAATTTTTCAAAAAATGATCAGAACATGTATATATCACTGAAAAGCTGGGTAAATTTTCATATAAAGTTAGATATGTTTTGATGTGATTACCCATGGTCATATATACACACCTCACATCTTTACTTTTTGACAAGAATTTATACTCCATTTTTTGCTTTTTGTAAGCCCAGTCGACTAAAAAATAAAACATGTGGAATAAATTTAGTTACATCCACAGTTAGATACTTCAGTTAATTGACACCACACTGGTCTGTTTAGCAACAATTGATCGGCATGTACCAATGATGATAAGATGTTCATTATCTAGAATCCTTATCTTCAAAAATACTAAGACCGAATTATTAGTCTAGAAGAACTACCTTGGTGGGAGTATGTGATTCGATTTATATTCCTCCAAAAAATTGAGTCTCTATAAAAAATACTAACTTTTGAAACAAAGTTGCAATCTACTAAAAAAAAAAAATGAAACAAGGTAGAGAGAAAAGAATGGCTCAAATGGCTGCTTTGTCGAAATCGCAAGTCGGTGAATACTTAAACGCAAGGCCGAAGTATCCAACACTATGAATATGTATATGTACATAAAAGGTCTGGTTAAATCTCCCCTTTGCAGGATTCGAGCAGCAGCGGCTGCTTCGTCAATAGCAAGGGCTCCTTCAAGACGGAAGTTAATTGCACAAAAGGGAACTGTGAATAACACTCTCATATGCTTCTTGCTCTTATGCTAGAGAGATCACTCGAAGAGCTAACTTCTGTAACATTTATTTGCAGGGAGGACAAAATAAGCAAGCGCAGACGATAAAAGCCTCCGCTCAAGAGCAGGAGAAATTCCTTGGAATTATTATCGAGCGTAATCGGGGAGATAAGTGATGATAATATCGATCTTGTGTTATTTCTTGAGCAACTAAAGACTGTTGCGGTGTAAAGAATGGAACAAAAAGATCTACGTCTTAAGCAGCTTACTTAAACACAAAGTAAGCACAAGTAACTGGTTTGTCCCAGTTTTGAAAGATGTTTTTTTATCTTATGGATATATGTAGTAATTCATTACTAACCACAATAAAATTAGAATTTGCCAACAGAAAAATTAGAAATACGCAAAATAAATAAATTAGAATTTCTATGTAACTGATTGATATCTATGTTTGTCACTTTTTATTTTTAGATGCCTAGATGCGAACTTGATTGAGATCCCAGTTCAAATCGAAAGTCCGGATCAGCACTACTATAATGTATGTTTCATTGTCCGTCTTATTTATGATCCTTTGTACATATGTTTCTGTTTTGTGGAAGTGATTTTAACTGCAATCTTCTCCAGCTTGCATTCTTCACAACAAGAGACATTGAGGCAATGGAGGAACTCACACAGGTGTGTAGAAACTTCACATTTTGAATGCTAACTGATTTTCAGCTGAGATTCTAATAGAATTTTTTGATTCTGTTACATGGTCTGAGTAATCATCAATTATGTTTCTAATTTCATTGTTTTTATTATGTTACAGAAGCCAAGAAGTTCATGATCAAAACTGGTTAACAAACCGGCGCAAGCCAGTTTTTTGTAGGCTGAACAAAATGAAAAAGCTTATTCGGTTACAATACTGTGCGGTTATTGTGAGATCAAACTGTGTATGGCTTGTCTCTACAAAAAAAAAAAAAAAAGGGAGTTGCATCGTTTAATTTGTATCACAAGATTAAGTGATGTATTTTTACATTATTTATTTACAAATGAAATAAAATAGCATCAGTTCTAATAAGTGATATAGTTTCACATCATTTAAATAGAAGTAATGCAAATTCTACTGGTTTGCATCATTTTTAATGTAAATGATATTAAAACATGAATATACATCTGTTACATAATTGATGTATTTTTATTTTTGTTAGCATCACTTATCAAAATAATACAAAATATTCAACACTTATGTAAATGATGTATTTTTTTTTTAACATCACTAATATAAATGATGTTATTTTATTTTTAAATTGCATCAATTTACTAATATATTTTATGGGTACTAGTGATTTTAGCCTATTAATTTGTGAAATTAGTGAAAATACTTGTGTCTCTCAAATAAATCAACAAAAAAAATAGATAACAAAATCTTAAAGCAAACTAATTCGTATAATTTGTTGTTTTTGTTTGGGCTAAATGTTATGGAATTGGATTTAGCAAATATAAAGGAAAAATATATCCTAGGAACATTGAAGCGAAATAAATACTTACATCATTTATACTAATTGATACAAACATTAAAAGCATTTAAACAAAATGATACAAAAATAGTATCATTTATTGCAAATGACACATAATTATATCAATTATAATCAAATGATGCAAAATATTTACATTATTAAGATAGACATCACTACGTTAAATGATTTAATTATTTTTTGTATCATTTGTAAGTGATATACATCACTACTCTAAATGATTTAATTATTTTTTGTATCCTTTAGAAGTTTGAGTATTGTTAATTCTATAATCCTAAGTTTAATGACACGGTTTTCAACTAAAACCATCATTTACCTTGCTGTTTAAGAAGTAGTTACGAACCAAGGATCTATAATGACTAGAACTGACATATTTTCTACATGTTACTATTACACTTTTTGGCATTTGAAAATGGAAAATAAATTATTATGTTGTCTTTAATTTGTTCACATGCTTTGTTCATGTGAACAAGGTAGCTCAGATTGTCGTTGAACAACGTTTCCAATTTTCTAAGACATGAATGTGATACAGATAAGTCGGTAAAAACAAACTATTAACATTTTGTGTCATGTGTTTGAAGCAATGTTTTTAAACCCGACCAGATAGTGAACCAGAGTATCTATTACGTCACCGGGTTACTGAGTGCACCGCAGCTTGATCACGGATCAATATGTTACTAAACGTTTTTATATAGTATGAATATATAAGTTTTATAAATAAAAATGATATTAAATATAGTTAAGAAATTTTAAAGTTCTTCCCTCGACTATAATATTTATTTGAGCAACTTGCTAATTATTATTTCAATAACTGAATAAAATGCGTATTATTATTTATAAAATTCTAGCCCCAAAATTTAATACGATAATATTTATATGTTAAAAATCAAATCAAATTAGATTAAAAACATTAAAATAAAAGTATAAATGTTAACGATGAACTATGACTAATGCATTATATTAATGAATCTTGGCAGTAAGCACAAGGGGACGCGAAGTAAAAAGGACACGAGCCGATCATTCTTCTAATGCACAATCATTTGACCATGTTGAACTGTTTCTACTAAGACCAATGTTCTCTAACATACAACTTTTGCCGCACTATCAAATGTTAAGTAAAAAACATGAGTAAAAATTCTCACACAAATATGGAAAGTTTAAATGTAAAACCGATGTTTTTAAAACCCAACCCGGATAGTGACCCAAATTATTTAATGGGCCACTGGGTCATTAGGTGAATCGTGGGTCAACCGTGGGTCGATATGTTACTAGACTTTATATATATATATATATATATTATACATGTATAAGTTTTTTAAATATAAAATTATATCCAATTTTACAAAATGACTTACAAATTTTAAAGTTATGACTATAATTTTTTATTTAAGCGACATAATAATTATTATTTCAAAATAATATAACAAAATGAGTAGAAATATTTATAAAATTTTAAGTCTAAATATAATACCAAAATATTAATAAATTGAAATTCAAATTAAACAAGAATAAAAACATTAAAATAATAGTATAAATGCTAATGATTAATATAATTTTCTTCACCAGACATAATAAAATATTAATCATGATCTAAAAAAAATCTACAAATCACATAGTTTAGTCAATACATTATATACAATTAAAAGAAATATCATAAATATTAATCAATATTTTAAATTATACCATAAGATTTTTCTAGGTCTCTCCTTTCATAGTTGGAATATAAAAGTTCTTTCAAAACTTGAACCGGTTCAACCACCGGGTTTATGGGTTTCAAACGGGGTTTACCGGTTTTTATTAGGTTTTTAATATATGGGTTTTTCATCTAACCCGAACCGGAATAGTTATCGGGTCACCTGGGTTTCCCGGTCCAACCGTGGGTCCGGGTCGGGTTTCAAAAAATTAAAACGACAAATGTTGTCTACAAAGAAATCATTGATAATGTCAATTAGATTAGAATAGTGATTCACTTGGTCCTTTTGTTGTTTTCATCCCTTGCTTCATTTACAATTTATTTTTGAATTTTTGACTCAACTATCATATACAAACACATCATACAAATTAAACGAATATCAAATTTATTATATAGTATTATTGAATTTTGTTTATTTTACATGTGTATTTTATAATAAAAACATTTCCAGTCTGCACCTTGTGCGGGCCAATCATCTAGTTAGATTAATTAGATCACCTACTAAATTGCATGTTTAAGATTTTTTTTATTTAAAAAAGACCCCCTTTCGATTGCTTTAGCTTAAATAGAATTTATTGTGCTTTACGTGTTAATCATTTTCCCATTGTGGATCGATCCTTAAGCCATACTATAACTACCTAAGTGAGTTGTTAGTTAGGGTGAGATATATTGTGAGCTGTACTAAATATAGCTTACCAGTTAGCAAAACTAAAGAACAGCGTATATGTGCACTGACAGTGGAAATTTAACGGGATCAATCGCTGAAACACTCCTCTTTGGAGCCAATAACGCCAAAACACTCTCCTCATTTAACAGAATTCTGTTATTTTTTTTTTTTTATGAGATTTATGTTCTTTTACGCTTTGACCATAGATGTTGTTGATAATTACAAGATCCAACCAAGCAAACCCGACCCGAGTATCCAACCAAACAAAAACCCGACCAAAGCTTTTAGTTTTCTGTAAACCGAAATAGCCCAACACCCTTTCCATACGGATACACCGATTCGATTCACCTCACCCCCTCACTCATTTACTTTCATCTCTTTTCATATATTCATAGCCTCTCAATTCATCCATATTTACCATAAATCAAAGTTTTTTCACCCTCTCAATTCATGATTCAAATAGAGTCAATGGCACCGAAGATGAAATTTTCCGCGAAGTATACAGCGGAGCAAGCGAAGCAAAAGGAGGCCGAAGCAAAGAAAAAGGAGGCTGAAGCGAAGAAAAAGGAGGAGAAATCGAAGAAGAAGAAGGAGTTAGCGGAGAAGAAGAAGGAGGAGGAAGCGAAGAAGAGGAAGGAATTGGCGGCTAAGAAGGAGGAGGAAGCGAGGAAGAAGTCCGAGTTAGCGGGTAAGAAGGATGCGACAAATAACAAAGTTCCGTCGAAGAAGGATAAAGAATCCGTGAAGAGGATCCCCGTGAAGACCGTGGTTGAGGCAAAGGCCTCCATGGTTGTTGAGAAAGAAAAGGCTCCAGCTTTGGGAGACGGAGCCGTAGATGATTCGTCTTCGGAGGAGGAAAGCGAAGAGGAGGAAAGCGGAGATTCCTCTTCCGATGAGGGAAGCGGAGAATCATCGGGTGAGGAGGAGGGAACGCCACCGAGAAAAAATCCACCGCAGCAGCCCAGCAAGCCGGCACCATAGCAGCCGAGCAAGAAGCCACCACCGCCGCAGCCGAGCGAAAAGCCACCGCAGCCGCCGAGAAAAGACCCACCACCGCCGATGGAGAGTAGTTCCGACGAAGTAAGTTATCTAACCTTCCCGTATGATTGTTTGATTGGAATGTAAAGAACAACTAGTTGTACAACTAGTAATTGGATTGTGCTAAAGGCAGAAAATAAGTTGTAATTGATATGTGGTATGTTTGTGTTTGAAGGAATCTGGAACGGAATCCGATTCGGATGAGGAAACAGAAGCATTACCACCGTTGGAAATGTATTTGCCTCCATCATGCTATTCGACGTCAGTTAAGATTGCAACGTGGTGTTATGTCTCAAAGGTTGTGAAGACGATTAATAAAATGCTAGATCAAAACGAGAAGAATTGGTTCCTTGATGACCCTCAGTTTCGGCATTTCTTTCATATGCAGAAGGATTCAAACCACAACATGATGGGCTGTGGTCACTTGTACTCCGCACGGCTCGGATTGAGAAGGAAAAGGAAGCTTGGTTGATTGTTAACGGAGTTCCAATCCGTTACTCGATGAGAGAGCATGCACTAATCTCGGGATTAGATTGTCATAACTATCCGGAAGATTATGAGAGTATAGGTGATATGAGTTTTGTGGAGAAACATTTCAAGGACACCAAAGTAACACTAGAAGCGGTGGAGAAGATGTTTACTTCAATGAAGAAGTTTTCTCGGGAGAGGTTGAATCTGACCGTCCTCTACTTCCTTTCGAGTGTGATGAAAGGAAGTACGAAACGAGGAACACAAGTGTATGCCGTTGACCCGTTATTTTTAAAGATTGTGACAGATGTTGATCGATGCAAGACATTTCCTTGGGGTCGATTCACCTTCCTCGACAATATCCGAGAACTCAACAAAACGATGAAAGGTTTTAATGGTGATCTTTCAACCGGGAGTGTGAACTTTCCGACTTTCGTCATTCCTTTTATAGGTATGTCATATAATTTAATGGTAATGTAATGCAAAAAATGTGGTGATGTGATTATGTGAGTATGTTATTTTGTGTAGCGTTTGGCATTTGAGGCAATCCCGACACTTAGGAGGAATTTTCAAGATGATGTGACACCGGCCGACGTTGAGTTTCCTCGAATGTGCAAGAGCATCTTTAAGACAGGTGATATGAAAGGATTTAGTTTCGAGGAAATCAGCAAAACACTTGGTGAAACTAAGGTTAGTAACTTATGTTATATTTATGTTTTGCTCTCGGTTTATAATTAGGTACGTCTAGTACAACTAAAATCATGTGGTACAGTTGGTACAACTATAAGCATATGGTACAACTATAATCATCTGATACAACTATAATCATCTAATGCAACTAGTACAACTACGTATAACTAACTGTAATGTTTTTTTTTTTACAGGAAATTGAAAGCACGTGAAGAAGAGAAAAATCTTCTGTTTGATGATCCACCCAGGTTATGAAGCTGATGTTGCTGACACTATTGTTGATGGTTGGACAAAGCGTCTTGTTGATGAGGGAAAATCAATTTGTTTTGAAGACCTTTTGGCCAAGGACATCAAAGGCCGACAAGAATCGCCTAAGATTTTCAAGAAGAAGCGTAAGAAGAAAGGAAAAGGGGCTGAGGTTGAGGCTGAGACTACGGAGAGTGAGTCATCTGGATTTGTCCCATTGAGTGTGTTTGTAGAGTTTAAGGAATTAGTTGAAGCGCGGTTCAATGATCTTGGCGATAGGTTGGATGTCATGACCGCAAGATTGTCGGCGGTGGATGTACTTGCAACGGACACAGCGAGTAAATTAGATAAGTCGGATGATTCGTGGATGGGAATAGTGCCTCATACCACAATTGTTCTGGAACAGCCTAATACGGAAGTTGATCCGGAGAAAGCGATGACACCGGAGAAAGCGATGACACCGGAGAAACAGAAGACACCGGAGAAAGACAAGACCCCGAAGAAAGAGAAGACAGTGGTCGAGTCAGAGGAGGATGATTTGGATGAGGATATGGAGGAGGCGAATGGAGATATGGATGGAAAGAAGGACGGAGAGGAGGATGTCGAAAAGACGAATAAGAGGAAGAATGATGGAGAGAAGGATGTGGAAAAGCCGAGGAGGAAGAAGAGAAAAGGGTACTCAGACTTAGTGAATGAACCTTATGAGAGGCCTAAGACGAGGGCTGTGGAGAAACAAATGAATTCGTAGGACTTATTTTATTTTTTTGGTTATTTATGGGATAAATGGTAAAACTTGGTACAACTATGCTTTGTTTTTGGATTGTATTTGGATTTAGTTATTATCTGATATTTTGTTTGTTTGCAAAATGGTTATGTGTTAGGTTCGAAAATTTTATATTTTTATATTGTTTAGAACTTGAAAAAAAATATAAGAACAAAATCCTCATTCCACCAAAAAACAATTTATATACAAAAACTAACAACTATAAAATAAGTAAACAAACATAGATAGTAGTGATCGTAGTAGAACACGTGATATATTTCGTATTTTACCGGGTTTTTATTATAATAAACATGTAATTATTTATATTTTAGAGTCTATATATTATTATTAGAGTCCAAATGAGTAATTTTAGGTACTTGGACGAATTTGAGGCTTTTGGTAAATTATGGAATAATTATGGAACAAAGGGAAGCAAATATGCGGAATGATAATGCAGAAGCTATCCAAAGTCCCTTAAATATTGTATCAGATGAAGGTTTTCCGAAGGAATTTTAACCTCAAAGTTTGAAAAAACAAAGAAAATGGAGTTAGCTTCACTTTGGTGGTGGTTTCAGCTCATTTTGATTATTGGTTGAGGAGATATGACGGTTTTAGTGAA
>OVAP01001928.1:2409-21458 GCA_900406295.1 Aurinia saxatilis | reverse complement strand
ATTATACATTTATTAAGATAAAAACCGGTAAAATATGAGGTATATCACAAACACTAGGCTTTGAGGACTTCAACTAAGACTCAATTCTGAACAAAAATACAAGCAGTATCGATCGACACTGGTGTGGTGTCGATCGAAACCCGTCGTGCAAAAATTATGTAACCCTCAACTCTAGAACATGAACAATTAAATCAAGGAAATCCAACTCTCGCTGAGATTAACTATCTTAGTTTAAACCCTTAGAGAAACAAAATCTCTTTGTGAAATCTTATAGAATTCAAAACTAGGATTAACAAACCGATTCAATTGTTCACTAACTATTCTAAACCAAAAATCTTTGAGAAAAATAGCTAGCTCTCCTAAGATTGTTTCCAGCAATTTATTAGCACTCTCATGCATAATAAATTCCCTATGTTCTAGACTCTAGATGGCCAACCTAAAGTATAGCATTGGGGACAATCCAAGAGAAGAGTTAATTCAATGAAAACAATTAGGGTTATAGAGTTCTTAAACTATGATGAACCCTAAACCTAACTAACCTAAGCTAAGAAATTCATCATGCAATAATCAATTAAAACAATTAAATAAATACTTCAAAGAAATAAAAAAGGGTTTAGAGGTTTCTTCTCCCTTACAAAACTCTATGAGAATAAGAATATTGTATGAGCCTAAACAAGGGTTGTATAAAAGAATTTATAGGGGTCTGGACGGATATTAGAATTAGGGAATTAATATTAAAAAATTGGTAAAAATCTTGATCTTGAGATCTTAGGAAGTCTACTGAATATCCGTCTGGTGTCGATCGACACTACCTTCTGAAATTGCCATTTTTCTTCGTTTCCTTTTTCGTCTCTTCAAACTTATTTTATTTTTGCTCCATAATTATTCTAGATCATTCCAAAGCTCCAAAACTCGTCCATGCACCTGAAATGACTCTTTTAGACTCTAATAATAATAATATAGACTTTCATATATATAAGTATATGTTTATTATCATAAAAACCAGTAAAATACGAGATATATCAATAGCATAAAATGGTTAAGTGTTTTCCACAAAACACTACTATGGCCCACGAGTTGATCATGCGTCTGCACCATCGAGCATTACAGTCACGGACTGTCGATAGATAACAATATGAACAAGCATGGATCACTACGGATCTCGTAATCAACAAGGCATGCAATAAGACACGAATCACTCGTCATGACTAAACTTGGCCCGCGGACATGCTCTTAGGCTTGTCTCGCGAGCCCAATAGAGAACATGGCCCGCGGACAAGCTCAAGCATTTGTCTTGCGGGCCACATGATCCAACATGGCCCACGGACAAGTCTCTTGGCATGTTCTGTGGGTCAAACCTTCTACAAAATCTCATGACGAATCACAAAGCCTATTCTATGAACATTTGCTTGGTGGGGTCCCGGTCAAAATCTCACCAAGCAATGTGCTAGCCAAGTCCAATTGTGGGTCTTCCTGAATGATCTTAGACAAGCCAATTCGATCTCTTAATGATCAATTGAACGTCCGGACATGAAATGGACTCACAAAGGATCGTATGAGTACCCTAGACTGTCCTGCGAGCCAAGTCCCATGCTGTGGCCCGCAGGACAAACTCACCATCTTCACCTGCGGGCCAGGTCGCCTCTTTGGCCCATGGGCAAGCTTCTCCTCTGGTTAGGTGGGCCAATTCTCCCTCTGGCTCGCAGAACATCTCCAGCATCACCACCCTTGGGCCAAGTCTCGTATGTGGCTTGCGAAACAAGTCATCTATCATCACCCGTGGGCCAAGTCCCATATGTGGCCCGCAGGACAAGTTCACGACAACCATACGCGGGCCAAGCCTCCTCTGTGGCCCGCGGGACAAGTCTCTCCTTCACCAGGCGAGCCAAGACTCCAAGACTGGCCCACAAAGAATTCCCTCTCTGTCATCAGGCGAGCCAAGTCTCTCTTCACTATCCGCGGGCCAAGTCACAAGTATGGCCCGCATGATTGCTCACATTTCAATCCGCGAGCCAAGTATCAATTATGCCTGCAAGGTGATTCACATTTCAATCTGCGAGCTAACTTGGCTCGCATAGCGACATCGCGGCCCGTGGGTCTAAGTAAGGCAAATGACTTAGGACCCACGATAAACATTTCATCAAAACGATCGACAAAGATCATTGTGAGCACATTTTTTTCCCCTTGGTAAGGTCTTTTCCCATGTGGGTTTCCTTGCTAAGGTTTTTAGCGAGGTGATCATTTGAACACATACGACTCACGAGATTATCTCAACAATCTCGTGGGCCTAAAACACTCATAACTAGCTAAATAGTCTAGTTTTATATCGTGGGCCCATCTCCATCTTTCACCAAGGCAAAACCTAAGGTCTACTCCAAGCGCCATCAAGCAGGAAAGTTCAAGAATAGAATCATTGGAATATATCGGAAGAAAGGAAACTATCCAGAAGATTGTTGGAAAAATTGAAGCATATCTTCAGGAAATGGAAGATGACCCACTATGGAGGTTGGACGCCAATGCGGTTTAGTTAGAGTATATATACGATCTAAGGCTGTAGGTTTTAGATCCTCTTTTACATTTTCTCTTCCTCGAATAACTTGAGTCCTAAACAGCTTGTATTCGAGAATTCCTTTTGCTATCAATAAAGCGATCCCACTTTTCACCTCTTGTTCTTTGTCTCTTGCTTTTACTTTCTGAGCGGTTCACAATAGAGATTCGAAGATTCTTTTAAAAGAATCGTTTGACAAGTTTTTGGTTGTGTGTGAATTCTAGCTCACACACTTGGTCATCGGTTGACTATGGGGAAATGGCTGTCCATAAGGTTTCCTGGCGGGTGTAACCCGAGGAATTGGTGCCCCCGACATCGTAGAAGATGATGACGCCTCATGAAAACCAGCCAATCTATGTGAACGTCGGGCCATCTGCGAATACAGATGAATAAATTAGTAACTAAAATTGTTTTTAATTATTTTAAAAATTATAAGAGCTAAACCTGAACTTGAAAAGTTGAAAGCTAACACCAAATTTTTTAGATGAATAAATACGAAAATTAATTTTTTTTAAAAACAGATTTTATTTTTGACAAAAATTGTCAACTAAATCAAAATAATTTTCAAAACTTATCCGTAAGTCATAAAGTTTTTCTAAAAATAGTTGAATCAACTATATTTTACAAAATAATTTATGCAAAAATAAAATTCGGATTTTGAAATATTTGAAAAATCAGCAATTTTGTAAAAATCTAAATCTAGGAATTTTCAAAAACTCAACAAAACAATGATCTCTAAATTTAGCAATTTTCAAAAACTCAACAAAACTATGAATCTATGGCATAGAAATAAGCTAAGCAAGCATATAATCAACCCTAACCAAACGGATTTACAAAAGAATCACTAACAAACCTTAAAAATCAAAATTTCCACCTATTGGCCGAATCCTAAAATTACAGTTTCAAACTAATACCTTGGTTTTTTTTATTGAAATTAAGAAATGGGTTGAACATAGGAGTGAAAATCGAGTGGATTAGGGCTTTGAATCTATCGATTTGGTTGAGTTTTGAGAGAGAATTTTTTAAAAAGAGAAATTTGTAGTTTAGGTATAAGGAATGAAAAGGACAGAAGAAGAAGGGAAAGACGAAGGGAAATAAGAAGGGTGTCGGGCGCGTGGGTGTCACGCGTGCATCACTCACGCGTTGCTGCCACGCATTCTTACCTGGCATTCAATCGATTTGTGTTTAGAACAATCGATCGAGTGGGTAGCTTTCCGATTGAAGCATGGTTTTGTCTGATCGATCAAAACTCATGTTCTTCATTTTTCAACACGAATCCTCTGGTTTTCCTCTCCATAATCATTTTTATTAAATTAAATAGAAGAGTATAGGGTACTTACCTGGAACCTGCTATGTTTGATGTCACTGGCTTGACATCATCACCATTTAGGTGAAGTTAATGGATTCAATGAATCCTTGTCTCGAAGTGGATCAGGTAATTCATTCTTGATGGTGTCCACTGTCAACACAACTGATATTTGCTTCATCCAAGGATCTCCATAAAAAATCATGATGCCCTCTCCTTCGGAGGAGTGCTTTTTCACTTGCTATTTTGATCCTTTTGATTATTGATTCATGAAAAAATATCTTGGTTATGAGATTTATTAAAGAATAACATACCTCTGGTTCTTCTCTATTGTCATCAGTGGGTGCGTCATCCTAGATTCCTCGATTTTGAATTTCATGAGCTCCTGTCGTGCTATAATCAAAAGTGAAACAATCCTCTTGGCATGTATCACAGAACTCTGAAGAAATATCAGTTTCAACAAAAGATGTTAATGGAGTAAGCGTTACTTCCTTAAGTGCTTTATTTTCGCGCTGAAGCTCCTTGATCTTTCATCTTAGTTATGTAATCTCCTCATGGTGTTCCTTAATCTTTTTGTCTCTACTCTCCAGAATGTATGCATAATCCTCAAATGTTGTA
The DNA here is from genome assembly GCA_900406295.1 of Aurinia saxatilis. NCBI lineage: Eukaryota > Viridiplantae > Streptophyta > Magnoliopsida > Brassicales > Brassicaceae > Aurinia > Aurinia saxatilis. Next base: position 16,986 of record OVAP01001928.1, on the reverse strand, counting down.
TCTGTGGCAAAAGAGTTAGAATTGGGCATTTCAAAAATATTCTTATCAATAAATGGTGAGGCGTGAGAGCTTGGATGCTTTGGGCTGAATTCTTTCACTTCCTCCTCCAAGACTGCAAGTTCAAAGGGGTCGAATGTGCTTCTTGATCAGTCTCAAAGTCTCTGCTCGGCCTTCGCATATCCCATGGAATTTGTTCTTGAGTTTTGCCTTTGATTCTTGTAACATCTTCTTCATTCCTTGATATCATTCAAATGATATCTCGGGTAACTCTTCAACACAAAAATATGGATTCCTTGCATACTTCATAGCTATGTCATCCATTCTCCTTCAAGCCAATGCCTGAATTAAAAGAGAGGAATAATGCAAAAACTAAAAGTTTCAAATATGCTGAAAATTAAATAATAAATGTAAAATAAATGTAGAAAGGGAAATTCTGTCTGGATTCTAGTCCGAAGGTTGAAAGCAGTAGTGATAAATCAACATTTCTCCAGAAACGGCGCCGGAAATTTTGATGAGGATTTAGTTTTCACCCAAAACATGTCATGTAAGCGCACAGGTCTCGCAGTAGTACATAGAGATCGTATCCACAAAGAAAGGGCTACTACGCTGCAAACTTATGGGATTCAACTCGAGCTAAGATGCAAATATGATTTTTGTGGGTTTAGGTCGATTGATTGATATAATCGTTCGATCGATGAAAATGGTTTTTAATGAAATCTATAAATCTACGGATGCAAATTGAAAACGGTTTAAATGCAATGAATCTAAGTGTTGGAAATAAGGTATTTCTCTAGTAACACGGGACAGATTATTCAGATTTGCAAACAGACTTCGTATTGGAATCTTCCTAACTCAATTCTATTCAAACATAAATCACATGACCTCAACAAAGGGGCAGTCGTGATCTCTACTAAAGAACTGATATGCTTACCGTACACATGGTCCTTCGGTCAAGATCCCACATGTACAGCTTATCATTTACTCATCGGCTCTTCTACCTAATGGTGTTTTAGCAAAGATAATCTATAATGAAAAGCTATGTGATCAAGCTACCGATTCTCAGTTAAAGCTAGTAAAGACAAAGTTCTTCTAAAGGACTAATAAACATCTATTAACCAAACCATGAAACTATGAAAACCTTGATCCCAACGATCAGTTTACTCTAAAATAGATAAGAAAGCCATGAAGAATAAAACGACCATGCAATTATAGAAACAGGGGTTCAAATACAAGAGATTATCTCCCTTAGCAACAACAGAAAATGAAAGTAAAACGAGATTTGAGAGTATTTGAAAGCAAAGTGTTCTCTCCGAGATTTTAGGTAGAATGGAGAGGCACATCCCTTTCTGAGAGAAGATGTCTCTTTAAATAGAGGGTGCAGGATGGACGTCTAAAGGCTTCAGTGAAGTGATATAGAAAAATCAGCTGAAGGGGTTCAGAATATTTGAGTTTCTCTTCTGATCGATTGATCTACTAAGGAATATTCGATTGATCCCTTCTAGAATGATCCATTTTTATATCTTCTCACGCATTTTCCGTTGTCTTCAGATAATATCCGAATATATGGAGTGATCCCGAGCAGTTTCCAGAATTTTTTGTAGCTATCCTCTTCCTAATCGATCGGTCGTAGTTTGCTCCACTCGATCGATTAGGCTTTGAGGTATTGGGCTTCAGAACACTTCTCTTTAATTTCTGGGCTATAACTCCATTGTTATAAGGCCAAATGACTTGATTCCAAACACATGTAGCAACTAACTCATGTGGCTTACTTGTCCCCAATTTTCACTTCAATCCAATTTGCACATCATTTTCATTCAAACATCTTCTTCTTGTGCCTAGTTTTTGGTTGTAGCAAGAAACGTCCATCTAGGTACCTAAACAGCTTGTTTTCTCTAAAAACACTTTGAAAACATAAAATAGTGAAAATCATAACATTTATCTTGAAATCATTTGGTTTTGTCGTCAAAAGTACTTGAAATTCATAGTAAAAAGTAGTAAAATATCAGTCCTACCAGACTCTAACAGAAAGATTAAAAATAACATAGAGAAAACTTATTCTAATACGTATCAGTGGGCTGCCTCCCACTAAGTGCCTTTGTTTATAGTCGTTCAGTTCAGCTTTTCGACACTATGTTAGTTAAAAGAATTGAAAGATTGAGTCAATGCGCCTCTAATTATTCACCTGTTTGTATAAAAAAGTGAAGCATGCAGAGAAACACAGCTGGCCATACGAAATGGACAAAATTCTTTGAAAAGGGACTTAAAGCAAACATGGCATGTATCTTGAAATGATCCTTGGCATTTAGATTGTTATGAGATCCAAAAGCATTTGTCAGAAATACAAAATCAATACCATGTTTAAATGAATTTTCAGGAGAGGAATTAACTTCATAACCTGTAAGGTGAGGATTTCCATCAAAAGTTTTGATGAGTTCACTTTCATCATGTAGGACATGTTGTTTGAGCTCAAGTTCCATCTCTGATTCTTTATGTCTTGCTTTGTGAAACACCTTATGGCTTTCATCTTCAGATTCACATGCCTGAGAATCAGTTCAATACCTATTCCAAAACAACTAAAAGAGGATTCTTTGTTATAATAAAAACTAGTCGTTTTGTAAGAGAAGACCTGTTTTTCGTCGATTCTTTCTAAGGAATCTTCATTTTCATAAATTTAGATATGAGCAAGCTTCTTATTGTTGATGAATTCAGGATCTCCATCATATATATCAATAGGCGCATCATCATAGATTCCTTCGTTAAAACAATCTTGAAGTTCATCTAGAGTGTTGTAAAATTCCTTTTCGGGTTTTGGCTTTGATTCTTTGACTTTAAAGACATGTTCGTCTTTGCTACAGGGAAATCTCAAATTGTTAGGTGCATCAACATAGTTGAAAGGAGAATACCTTTCATCAAATAGTTCCAAATCAAGAGACGTTTGAATTTCTTCAAAGTGTTCTTCATTCTTCAAACCGGATGATGTCTCTGTTTGATCGAATGAGACTTGATTTTAAATTTCTTAAGTTCATGTCGTGTTGCAATCAAAAGCAAAGCAGTCCTCCAGGCCTGTTTCACAAATCTCAGTAGAAATATCAGTTCACAAAAGCTTTAGGTGGAGCAAGAATTACTTTCTCAAGTGTTTTATTCTCGCGCTCAAGCTCTTCAATCTTCTGCTTTAATGATATGCTTTTTTCATGTTGCTATATGATTTTATTGTTTTTACTCTCCAGGATGTATGCGTAATCTTCAAATGTTGTATCTACAACAAAAGAATCCGAGTTAGGCATTTCAGAGACATTTTCATCGATAGCTAGTGGAATATATTATCCTAGATGTTTCATGCAGAATTTTTTGTGTTCCTCTTCCAGAACTTTGAGTTCATGTAGTCGGCTGTGTTTCTTGATCAGCCTTAGAGTCTCTGCTCGGCCTTCGTTCCATTTGTCATCAGAGCTCTTGGAGAAGTACTTCGATTCTTACATCATCTTCAAACATCGCTGGATACATTCATCTGATATCATTGGTGGATCATCATGATGAAGATAGGATTCATCTATAAATCTCATAAAAGATATGTCCATTTTTCCTCAAGATAGTGCCTGAAAAACAAGAACAGATCTATGCGACGCATAAAAGTTGTTTTTTTATATATATAGTGAAAAATGAAAAAATGCAAAATGAAAAATGAAAACAAGAAATAAAATGCTTAGTCGGGAGCTAGCTTGTTATGCTAGTTGTCAATTGTTGCTCCCCGGCAATGGTGCCAGAAAACTTGATGGAGATTTAGTTTTCACCAAAAATATTTCCTGCAAGCGCACATGACTCGCAGTAGTAATTTGGGGTTGAATCCACAGGCAGCAGAGTGTACGCAGTAGCACGTCCGAGTTCACTCGAGCTAAGCAGCAAATAAGAGAATTTGGTTGTGGATCGATCGAATGCAAAAGCAATTTGATCGATTGCGCTTCTTCCGATCGATCACAATGTATTCGATCGATTGATGCCTGCAAATGCTGAAACAGAATAAAAATGTGAGTGTAATTAAATGATAAAAAAAAGCGTTAGGAACTCAGGAAATGCATCAGGGACTCATGGTTCGAATTATTCAGCGTAGTAACTATGTAAATAATCTAGTAAGGTTATATAGTTGAAATCATTAAAGTTTGATTATCCTTATGATCAGACTTAACCAGTCTAATCCAGTTGACATCCTAGTTAACTCTTTCTTTTGAAAGAGAGGCTTTGGCCTGATCAATCAATCAAACTAGTAATTAAGTGTGAGAAATCAATTTTCTACTTTAACAATGGATATTAAAGCTTTCAACATCAAGTTCCGGATCTCTTACTTTAAGTGGTGTATTAGTAGCAGTATTATCCTATTATATAGATTAAATTTGATAAGAAAGTAAGCCTAAACTAGTCATTACACAATCCTATTGCTTATCTACCTAACCATGAATTCCCCTAGCAAAACCTTATTCCTAACTATGAAACTATTGAAGCATGTTTAAGACAAACATAACAACAATGAAAATTGCAATCATATAAATCAATAAGGGTTTCAGAAAGGCTTCTCTAAATTTGCAGAGACATATTACAAACTTCTCTCTTTGACAGCAAGACCAAAGTAGATAAAAAGAGAAAAACAACTGAATGAAAACTGAAAACTATTTTGCCTGGATGCTAGTGAGCTTTGTGAATTTCGTGTTGTTTCTTCTGCAGCGAGGCTCTTGTATTTATAGTGGAGACATCGTGCAGGAAGTTGAGTGGAATTAGGAAGTATAAGGATCCAAAAGTTTGGACTTATCACGATCGATCGAAAAATAGAAGTATATTCGATCTCTAAAACGTGTCTTCGGTATCTCATGAACCTCCTATGAATATTTGAAATGAATCATGATAACTCCTAGATGGCAACGGTCTTTATCTGATAATGTTCTGGAAGCTTCTAGAGAATATATGTGCCTTGTCGATCGAATTCCCTGGGCAGCATCGATCGAATGTGCCTTCATCACCAGTGGACTTAATTTTGATATCTCTTCAATGATATGGGCTTAACTCCTTGCTCCTGAGGCTAAATGACTCAATTCCAAGTCCATGTGGCAGCTGACGCACGTGGCTTGCTCGTCTTAACTCCTCATTTCAATACAAGTAAAACATCTTCTTCGTCCGGGTCTGGAATTCTGATGCTGAATTATTGAACTGGTAGAAAATGTCCATTTCCGACCTAAAAAGCCTTATTTCGCAAAAACACTTTTGAAACAGAAAAATATGAAATTCAATAGTTTTAGTCTTAAATAAAATGGTTTATTTAAGAAAAGCACCGAAAAATCTATACTAAAAAGCGGTAAAATATCACCCTTATCACTTACTTCTGGACTGGAAACAATATCGATGCACCGATTCACCAATCGAGGCACACAGTTACTTCTAGACTAGTCCAAATTGATGAAGGTGATCCAAGCTACTGTCGAATGTAGATGTCGAGTGAGAGTTATCCAAGTTCGCCCATTGCTTTAGTAAATAAGACGAACTTGATGATCACGTGCAGTTATTTATGAGCTCGAAGAGATGACCATGATCCGATCATGGTCGGGTAGTCTCTTGTGAGAGGCAACAATGATCTTATCATAGTCGCTCAATCTCTTGTTTGAGAGACATCAATTTCATGACTCTCAACCACAAGAATCAAAATTCCCTCAGAGTAAAAATTGAATTTTTTTTTAATTTTGATTTTGAATTTTTGGTCAGTGATGAAATTTTGTTGGATTCCGAGCTTGGATCCGAGAAAAGATCCGTGAGAGAAAGATATTTAAGGGTTATCTGCGAAGATGTAAGGAGAAAATTCGAGGAGAAAACGCGATAAAGAAATCCTTTCTCCATATGGTTAATTACATAATTTTTTCAAAGTTTATTTCATTAAATGATAAAACTGAAAAATGTGTCTCTTTTGATGAAAGTATTTTTTAGGCTGAGCTTGAATCCAGATGGTGACACAATGAAGGTACTATCACAATCTTTAGGCTACAAGTCATGGTCCTTTTGATGGAAGTTTTTAAAGTGGTGATTCAAATCTAGTATAATTGGAATTCACCCTTAGTTTTTGTAATTATAAAGTTTTATCTTGAACATATATGTAATCATCTTTATCTTTAAGTCATACAACAGATTAACTATACCAAAATATAAGTATCTATAAAATAACAGTTCACATTAGGTCAATAAATTAATAAAATTTAAAATCTATTCATTCGTAGTAATAACACAATATTTGAAATTTATCTTTTATCTGAAAGTATTTAAATCTATCCGTTGAATGGATGTATGAACTTGAATTGAGGTTCCTCGAATGTCTAAATGAGAATGTGTTAGACTATGTACATTGGTGGAGAGTTACAACATCCTCCACATCACCTTCTCTTCCATAACACATTTTCATTCTTTCACATCATATTCAACACTTATTCTAATTTTACTATATGCAATAGTCTGTTTGAAAAAAAATTACTATACCCTAACCCACCAATTTTATTTCATATTTCTAGTAAATATATCTATTTTATTTGTGTTCAAAACAGACGAACAAACATCAATTTGTATATATATTGTTGTTGAATAATTGAAATGAAAAAAATTCAAGAATCTAATATCGAATCAACTATTTTCACATGTCTCAATTTATATATTTATCTTTAAAATATTAAATAATCGGTCCACTCCAGTTGTAACATGTGTTACAAAGGACCCAATATAATTGTTTCAATGGTGTTGTTGTTTTACAATACTGATTTTGCCACCTTGTTTTCAAACCCACCAGGCACCAACATAAACACAGTTGAATATGTTTTTTTTAACTGTAGGAAAAAATGTCCATTGTAAGTAGTCTAATTGAGCTACATCATTATTGACAATTCTAAACAGACCACCACAAAAGCCCATCCTAAGGCACACCTTCCGATGTCCAAGTTTTAATATTATATCCAAATATATTATCTGTTTAACTCCTTTTTCTCTTAAAAACTAAAAAGAAAAATGTTAGAATAACATTATCTGTTTAAAGGTGACGTAATTCCGGCCACGTTCATGTAGCTTCCTGATATCACCAACCACCGGTTTTAAGTAACATCCTCTTTACTAGCATGTCTGATAAAATTTATCTAAACTAAGGCTTAACTGGTAACGAATAAAAAAAATTTGTGCTGAATTTAGCAACATTCAGCAATTCTATTGTTATCATTTATAGCCAAAAAATTGAGTCAGATTCAGCTATATTCAGTTAAAAATATATTTAAATTTAAATTTAATTATATTATACAATTCTTCTAACACCAACTCATATATAAATATATTTATTTTTTCTATATTCAACAAAATTTTACCAAATTCAGCTTACCATTTAACTTACTAGTTATTCAGTAACATTCTGCAACAAACCATTTTTTAATTTTACAACATTCTACATTTAACAAAATTCAGCAAGATATAACGATTACCATTTAATCCCTAAATTGATAAGTGTATCTAATGAAAAACTAACGTCATATAATCAAACCAGCCATCATTTTTCTTTTTTGGTGAAAATGGATATTCTAAATTAGCCGTTATTTGTAGCAAACATTGTAGGTTGTTTATAATGCAGAAACTTATAACATTATCAATTTATGCATGCGTTTGAATTTACAAAAAAACTATATGTTTATACAAAAACCAAACACACCAATAATAAACTAACTACTGCAATAATAGTGGTTAATGGATTTTTTCAGACTGTTTTAAAAAGAACAAGAAAACCAATAAAACAAAAATAAAAAGATAAGATTGCCAAGTCGCATGCAATATGCGAGTCAAATTTATAGCAAGATAGGGTTTATCTATTGTCCTCGGGAAGCATAATAATTTTCTTTTAAAAATTTATCCAATTTAATGTTGAAGATACGTTTTTAAAAATTTAATCACCAAAAAGTACGTAAACGAATGTAACCAAAACACCAAAAAGTACGTAAAAGAATGTAACCAAAATGAAGGGTTTGGTGTTTTGTGCTTTTTTTTAGCAAAAAAAAAAAAGAGCTTGGTGTTTTTTCTATTCGGATTTTGGTTCAATTGTCAAAACATCAATGTCAAAATTGATTGAGCCCTAATGATACTTAGGTTTTAGCTAGTATCTGCAATTGGCTTGGTCGAACAAGACTCAACTCAAAATCAAAAAGAAAAATCAGAAAAAATGGTTGATAAATAAAATAGTTTGAGACACTCATGCTTAGAATAATTTGGTTAACAACATACACTATACATGTAGTAGGAATGACAATTCCTAAGTGCCATACCTAGGAGACTATTAACATCAAATATATTCGAGTTCTTTCTTAATGAAAGTTAAGTTTCATGGGCTTCCAGCTAAAAGCCAATTGACAATTAGTGGAGAGGCCCATGTCCCTTATATATTACTTAGGTCCCTTTCCATCTTTCAGATGTGGGATATTCTCACACGCCCCCTCGAGATAATGGCCCGTCTAGCCATTAATCTCGACAATATCCCATTTTTAGGATCAGTTTCAGGTTAGATCGATCGGGCCGGACCGATTTCGGTTCGCTGGGGCAACGTGTGTTCGGGCTCTGATACCATGTTAAGTTTCATAGGCTTCCAGCTAAAAGCCAATTGACAATTAGTGGAGAGACCCATGTCCCTTATATATTACTTAGGTCCCTTTCCATCTTTCAGATGTGGGATATTCTCACAATGACACCCACTTCCTCTATTAGAGCTAGCGAAATAAGCCTATTTTCCCATTGGCGAGAAATTTGTGACTATTGCTTAACCGAATAGCTACATGGTCACAAGATCCCAGGCAATGCATGCTCACTTGGACCGGCACATAGTAGTGTACCTGGCTGTATTTACTAGAAACCGTATAACATAAATCTTCGTGCAATTCTTGGGTTGTTCGAACCACTCTATATGCATCACATTTGCTTTTGTAATGACATCAAAACAAAGAGACAATGAAGGATGTCAAATGATAGTTCGGTTCTGCCATAATTCCACTCATACGTGTCACAATGATTTAAGTATCAAAACAAATCGTTTTAGACCAACTTGGAGAAATTATACATCAGCACGGGTAATTTTTTTGTTAAAAAGATATATTTTAATTTTGGAAATTCATCAGAAGAAAACAATATCGTGTAATTCAGAAATTAGTATATAAGGAGTAGAAAGGCTAGAAGAGAAACATGCTTGAAGCTTCTCTAGTTTCATAGGTCCTTACAAAGCAAAATCATTTCAATTTCACAAAATTTGAAGCCATGGCTGCATCTTTCTCTGTCCCCTCTATGGTATACTTCTCATTAATGATCTCCTTTTAGTTATTTCATTACTCTGGTTATAACATATTAAATCCATTGCTAACTAATATTAACATGCAAACGATGAATCAGATCATGGAAGAAGAAGGGAGATTCGAGGCGGAAGTTGCGGAGGTGCAGACTTGGTGGAGCTCAGAGAGGTTCAAGCTGACAAGGCGTCCTTACACGGCCCGTGACGTGGTGGCTCTACGTGGCCATCTCAAGCAAGGTTACGCTTCGAACGAGATGGCTAAGAAGCTGTGGAGAACGCTCGAGACCCACCAAGCCAACGGCACGGCCTCCCGCACGTTCGGTGCGTTGGACCCTGTTCAGGTGACCATGATGGCTAAACATTTGGACACCATCTATGTCTCTGGTTGGCAGTGTTCGTCCACTCATACTTCCACGAACGAGCCTGGTCCGGATCTTGCTGATTACCCCTACGACACCGTTCCTAACAAAGTCGAACATCTCTTCTTTGCTCAGCAGTACCATGACAGGTAAATTTATCCACTACATGAAATTTATTGAATTGCAATTATACTGGTTAGTTGTAATTTTCCTTACTTGAAAACTGAAGCTAGATATCGATTGCATGTTAGATCAAATCATATTTAGTGTGATAAAAACATATTTATTAAAAATCATTAGTCTGATTTTATATTGTTGGTTTTAAATTTGACTGCAATCTATTTAGGAGCTTGTTTGATTCTTTCCCTGACATGCATGCTAGCTATGAAAATTAGTTTTGCCACTTAAAAAATAGTATTTTTTACTGTTATCATTGCTGCTATCGGTGTCCTTTAGTTACTGAATTGCTTCTTTCAAGGTTTTATGTTGCAACGTGTTAAAATTAATATGAACGTCTGTCAAACTATCGTTTCTACACGTTCCAGTTAAGACAAATTTCCCTCACGTCAAATTTTCGAAACAGATATGATAGATTTATAGAAAAGACAAAAGTACTTAAATCTGCATCATTGCATGCGTCCTATTTTAATCTACCGGCCACGTTTTTCATCCGTCGAAGCCTAGTTATGAATAAAAATGAGACATTTTCATTTAGTTTTGATGGAAATAGAAGTATGAACGTGTGATTAATCGAATAATATAATCAACTACAATATGAACGTGTGTGACTCACAGGAAGCAAAGGGAGGCGAGAATGAGCATGAGCAGAGAAGAGAGGACTAAAACTCCGTTTGTGGACTACCTGAAGCCCATCATTGCCGATGGAGATACCGGCTTCGGCGGTACCACGGCCACTGTCAAACTCTGCAAGCTCTTCGTCGAGAGAGGTGCCGCTGGCGTCCACATCGAGGACCAGTCCTCCGTTACCAAGAAGTGTGGTCACATGGCTGGAAAAGTGCTAGTGGCAGTCAGTGAACACATCAACCGTCTTGTCGCCGCTCGACTCCAGTTCGACGTGATGGGCACAGAGACAGTCCTGGTCGCTAGAACGGACGCGGTTGCGGCCACTCTGATTCAGTCGAACATTGACTCGAGGGACCACCAGTTCATACTCGGTGTCACTAACCCCAGTCTTAGAGGCAAGAGTTTATCCTCGCTTCTCGCCGAGGGAATGGCGGTAGGCAAGAATGGTCCGGCTTTACAATCCATTGAGGACCAATGGCTTAGCTCTTCTGGTCTCATGACGTTCTCAGAAGCAGTAGTGGAGGCTCTTAAGCGAATGAACCTTAGTGAGAATGAGAAGAACCAAAGGGTCAACGAGTGGCTAAGCCATGCAAGGTGCGTAAATATACTTTGTTGGGAAGGATGAAATATATCATATTTTACACTAGCTAATGTACATTAAACCCAATCAGGTATGAGAACTGCTTGTCAAACGAGCAAGGCCGAGAATTAGCAGCGAAACTTGGTGTAACCGATCTTTTTTGGGACTGGGACTTACCCAGAACCAGAGAAGGATTCTACCGGTTCCAAGGCTCGGTTGAAGCCGCCGTTGTCCGTGGCTGGGCCTTTGCGCAGATAGCAGACCTCATCTGGATGGAAACCGCAAGCCCTGACCTCCACGAATGCACTAAATTCGCAGAAGGAGTCAAGTCCAAGACACCAGAGGTCATGCTCGCCTACAACCTCTCGCCCTCCTTCAACTGGGATGCTTCTGGGATGACAGATCAGCAGATGATGGAGTTCATCCCACGTATCGCTGGGCTTGGGTATTGTTGGCAGTTCATAACACTCGCGGGTTTCCATGCGGATGCTCTTGTGGTTGATACATTTGCTAAGGATTACGCAAGAAGAGGGATGTTGGCTTATGTGGAGAGGATACAGAGAGAAGAGAGGAGCAATGGTGTTGACACTTTGGCCCATCAGAAATGGTCAGGTGCCAATTACTATGATCGTTATCTTAAGACCGTCCAAGGTGGGATATCCTCAACTGCAGCCATGGGCAAAGGTATGTTACCTTTTCTTTTATTTGCACACTACATATGGTGTATGCAGAATTTACATAGGAGTTGAAGATTCAAAGAATCATTGGATTTAGCCTAGACAAGTATATCAATTTTGCCTTTATGCACTTTATGATAATTAAAGTAGAACTTTAAATGCATTAATCTGGCATTTTACGTACCAGAAATTGTGTATCCAGTGGTACAATTTTTCTCCTCTTTGCCCCAAAAACAATGTTTTGTTCACTTACAGGTGTCACTGAGGAACAGTTCAAGGAGAGTTGGACGAGGCCGGGAGTCGATGGAATGGGCGAAGGGACTAGCCTTGTGGTCGCCAAGTCTAGAATGTAAGAAATATGTTCATTGCGACGGTGCAAGCAAAGCGGTTTGGCATCTTCGTAGGAAAAACTTGGAAGCCACTCTATCTTTAGTATATCTTTGAACAACAGGGCAAGAAAAACAAAAAACAAGACATAATAAATGTAATTGGTTATTTTGTTATGGTATTCACTTTCTTCAGCGTAATAATTTATGGGGTTTGCTTCTTTGTATGGGATCTTTGAAGTTTGGTGTTATTGGCTTTGGTTATATAATCATTGATATTTTTGTTATATTCGTCATTCACTTTCTTCTTATATTTCGTTGTGAGATGAGGCGTTTTCCAGCATTGCAATGACTATATACGAAGGCCTTAATATGATAGTTGATTCTCTAGCCAAAAGTGCCGTTGTCTTGGCTGAAAACCCTATAGAACATGTTTGAACGAATGATTTACTGACACACACACACACAAAAGTAAAATCATTATAACATTTTTTTTTTAACTCTCTATTTACAATTTCTTTCTCTGAAATTAAAATTTTAACATCCATATAATAAATGACAAAACAACGAGTGGAGATAAATCATTGGTTCGTTGAAAAAAATCATAAATAAAAGTTGTATTGATTCATCATTCTTTTTCCAACAAAAAGAAATTTATTAAAAAACGAAAGAATGTGGGATATAGAAATCAACATACAAATTATGTCGGAGACTTAGCCAGCAATTACGTACTTTAACTCCGGAAACAAAAGAGTAACGATTAAAGAATACAAGATAGTTTAAGTTTAACCAAAAGCAACATAAACCACCCTTAAACCAACTAAACCTCAAACCTTCCTAGTGAGTGAAACCAAAGACCCGAAATAGTTGAAACCTACGACTAAAGACCCATTCTATAACGATTTGAGCTACTTTCCAATTGAAACACCGAATGCTATACCTGATAGAATTCTTGGGACAAAAATAATTTCCAATCATTATTATGATACAATGATTGTGTTGATTCATCATTATTAATATATACTTGGGATTTTGTGACAAAGAAATTTCAATGCATGGTATATTTTATGATACAATGATTTGTGGAATGTAAACGGAATCAAGCTTTGAATAAAACAAGGAGGTGGGCGCCTTGCACATGGGATTAATTAACATAATTCGAAAGATTAGTGAGAGGCTAACTTTAAATTGCCAAGCTTGGCTCGGTCCCACACGTTGTAATCCCGACCAAAAAATTCCTCCCCCTCCGGCAATCACGCATTATATTCGTTTATCCGTATATTTTTCAGATTCATGGTTTTTTAATATAACAATTTTCGCATTAATCAATCAGACCTAATTCCAATGTTGTAATTGAGAGATTGTGTGCAAACCTGATATGTCTTAATTTTGTTGTTGGCTTCCATAAGAATTTGAAATTGGTTTACACACTTGATTTGGTAATATACATGAAGCCGATGTCTTAGACCATCCGCGTTGGTAGTCTCTTACATGAGTCTCTTAATAAAAAAATATAAATGTATGTATAAATAAATAATATTAAAAAATTATGAATTTTTCAAAATAAAGAGAAAAAATTGAAAATCTCTCAAATGAGAGAGTCTCACCACTCACTTTCTTCATGACGAGAGACTCATTTAATTTTTAAATATTTTTTTTTTGTTTATTATTTTTTAAAAGATTTTGTGCGAGACTTCCATTACGTATGCTCTTAGTATCTACATCAAATTATACTCATAGATCACAATTTTTGTGACAATCTCATCTACATCAAGAATGTAACGGGACCAGTTTCTAAGCATTTTGAGTTGGTTTTTGTTTAAATAAAAGCATTTTAGTTAAATGACCATATTCGTTTTGGGATTGTTTCCCTATTCTAATGAGTAGGCCATAAATTTTCCTTTGGGTAGAGATACTATATGTAACAATCGCAATCATTCATACTTCATAGGATCACCTGAAAATTTGTTTTAAAAACATAGGAGCACCTGAACAATTTGTTTTAATTAGTTTTTCAACAATTTAACAGTATTATGCATCAAATTCTATTGAAGTGGATTTGATTATGATACAGTTATACAACATTAGCATAAACCGAGAGGTTCAAGTTCTGGTCGTTTTTAATATTAGTATCAACCTAATTATTAATCTATTTTCATATTAGTGATCAACTGTACAACGTGTAATGTTTTGTCTAACCCATCACAGTTGTTTAATTTATTTTAGTAGATTTTTTTTTTGTCGTATGCGAATCCAATCTTTATTAAATATGATTTATGGACATCTTACAAATAATTTTCTATATCTACGATGGACAACTTTCCGTCACACATCGATCTTAGCAGAAAAAAAATTAATTATGTCACACATGAGATCATAATGAACAGTTATGCATGTCATAACTCTGGATATAAGAAAAGGAAGATAGTGATGGTCTTTAAAAAACTCTCTCGAACACGAGTTTCGAAACTTACCATAAAAGTTTGAATCTCTTCATCACCAACGC
>OVAP01001927.1:0-21474 GCA_900406295.1 Aurinia saxatilis | reverse complement strand
CACCGTGTGACGACGAGCTCATCCTTTGAGATTGAATGAAGATAGGCCGAGAAAGTGATTCAGTTTAACTCCTCGGCATGAAACTCAAGATTCAGACATGGCCGAGGACATGTTCTGATTTATGACCTCGGCCTATGCTACGAGCTATGCCGAGCTCATGATTTACTTAAAAGACTCGGCATTCCCGACAAAAGGTCGAGTGATAAGTAATTGCCGAAGACATGATACAAATAATGTCCTCGGCTCTGTGAACACAATGATATATGCCGAGCTCATGATTTGATAAACTCCTTCGGCATGCTCAAAGACATTGTCTATGCCGAGGAAGTGACTCAGATAGACTATTCTTGGCATTTGCCAGTAAATATATTGCCGAGGTTGTTTATTTAGAGCCTGACCTCGGCTTAACTGTTCGATATTTAGCCATTTCGACTCGACCGTTCGTCTATGATATATTGTGGGGGATATTTGACTCCCACAAGATATGGATAACATTTGCCATCTCTGGGAAAATTTTTGTTACAATGAACGTCAATTAAAATAGAAAGAAGTTGTGGTCAAATTGGTTAGCAGCATTAGTATATGAATACAAATTATTTGCCTTCATTTATGATATTAAACTTGAAAAATTTGTAGATTATCGTACCAAGAATGTGTTGATGTACACTCTCCATTGGTATCACTTAAACTCTAGTGAACTTAATGGGAAGCTTTTGGGGATGTTCGCTGGTCACCATATAGTTTTATGGGAGATATGTTTATAGGATTGGAAGATGAACCTAACATAATTATTTTAATTGAAAGAAAAGCCAATTATGATCCAATTGAATTTCTTAGTTTCTGATTAAAACATAACTAATTAGCAGTGAATGGATTAGACATAATTTTAAAAAGCTTTTATTTAAAAAGATAAACAAATATATAAGGTTCATACAAATTCTTCTAAATATATTCTTTATTTAAAATTCTTTAGGCTTCATTGTTTACATACCTTATCCATATCATGTTAATTTTTTTTTAGTGAAATACACATGGATTTGAATTTGTGATTAATAATGTTTGTTATCGAAATAGAATGAGTGTCAATCGGTTACTCGATTATTCAAGTGAAAATTATTTATGCTTAGAATTTCAGACTTTTAGAGATTGATTGTAGTTGCTGTTCTTAATCTTTATGATAAAATTGTAGACTTATGATAACTTTAGAAATAGTTACAAGTAGAGAAGTGATAATCGCGTCTAAATTTTTTCAAATGAGGATTAAGAATATAACATCATATTTTTGATATGCAAAAAAAGAAAAAAAAATATATATGATCGAGATTCAAACTTATAGCATTATTTTATTGAATTAATAATNTATATGCAAAAAAAGAAAAAAAATATATATATATGATCGAGATTCAAACTTATAGCATTATTTTATTGAATTAATAATAAAAAAATTAGTCATTGAACTTGAGATGAGTTTTTATATTAATTTATAAAAATTCTACCATATTCTAGTTTTGTCAAACCTAAGTTCATCCGTACCCATATATTAACATGTACCATGCATATGGAAGTTTGTTGTCCACTCCAAAAATTAGAATACATCACATGCATTCATGAATTTATTGTTGGTTTGAAATCTTAACACTAGATCTAAAGATGTATTAGCTTTTCTATCCTTAAACTCAACAATTGGCCAAAAATGGGAGTATCTTATGTTTCTACTTTTACTTCCAGTTAGCATGTGTAATATTGTAGCACCAATTTTATTTGTCTTAGTTTTGGGAACGATTAAGCATTTAGAATGTAGTAAAAAGGCAAATCTTGTGACAAGAAAAAACAAGACAAATATAAAAACTAAAAAGTAAAAAGAATTTGTTTTTAAGAAAGGTAAAATAAAGCATAATGGACAAAAGGTGGTTGCTTCGACACCAGGTTATTCTGCGTAAATACCATTTATACATCATTTACAAGGCTTCCATGCTAAGTATCCTTATTGTATCATGATGCTTTTTATTTGATTGTTCCACAACAATTTTGTGCTATATTTCGTCACCACATTTGATGTGATAATTTGCGTACTCATTAATTGTTAATACATGTCCTAGTTTTCCCTACTAGATGGTAAGAAGTAATCTCGGTAAATGTTATTTTGGGTACTAACAACTAATGTAGAAACATGTATTTTGCATTATTATTATTATTATGCAAATACGGTATACCATAAACAATTTTAACCCCAAAAGTCATAGTATAAACGCAAAATAAATATTTATGATTTTTCAAAAATCAAATGATATTATATAATTTTCACCGAGAGGTTAAAATCGGTATATAGAAATTAGTATTTTAAGCTTGAAAGCATCAAATATCAGATATTACCTTAAGTTTTGTTTAGTTTTGTTTAGTTTTAAATGTTTTCCATTTTCATGACCAATATTCATTTTAATGCATCATGCTTTGTCTCTATATAGCTGATGATATTTTTACTGGATTATACTACATGTGTTAGGTTTCATACAAATGAGTTTTAGATTGGATTTATACATGTTTAGGATTCATGGTGATGATTTTTAGACTAGATTTATACTACATATTTAGGTTTCATGCTATTGACTTTTGGACTGGATTTGTACATCCCAGTTGCTGTCTTGGCATTCCCAAAACTCAAAACCGTTTTTGTTTATACCATATCCGTGATTATCACTCTCACCGATCCTATTGTTTACTTCTTGTTGTTTCGAAAGCTAGAAAAAAGACTCCATGATGATGTTTGGAGAATAAACAATAATTTAGTAACTACGAATTTGGAATTTATCTCCAATTTATATGTTTTGTGGATTATGATTATGGTAGATTTGGAATTTATAGATTTGTGATAGTTTTGTTAACTTCAATAATTTTTTTTGTTAGATTATCCAATTCTGATATATAAATTTAAGTTATCACAATTTCACCACTTTATTTTGAAGTAATTTGTTGATGACATTTCATTTTTNCAATTCTGATATATAAATTTAAGTTATCACAATTTCACCACTTTATTTTGAAGTAATTTGTTGATGACATTTCATTTTTTGTTTTGCTATCATAAAACATGTCTGTGAGTTAAAATAAGATAAGACAATGAACTTGAGATAAAAGCAAGAGTTTTGAATTCATCTCCATTTATATGTCTTGTGGGTTATGTAATGTTTAAGATACAATCACCTTCATTTTTAGTCAACAAAAAACCACACAAGAAAATTCAACACATTCAAAAACATGGTTGACTTGTGCTATTTAATTCTCATTGACCTCCTTAATTACCTACATATTNACAATTTCACCACTTTATTTTGAAGTAATTTGTTGATGACATTTCATTTTTTGTTTTGCTATCATAAAACATGTCTGTGAGTTAAAATAAAGATAAGACAATGAACTTGAGATAAAAGTAAGAGTTTTGAATTCATCTCCATTTATATGTCTTGTGGGTTATGTAATGTTTAAGATACAATCACCTTCATTTTTAGTCAACAAAAAACCACACAAGAAAATTCAACACATTCAAAAACATGGTTGACTTGTGCTATTTAATTCTCATTGACCTCCTTAATTACCTACATATTTTATCAATGTATATGATGGATATATTTTTTCCTTCTAGAATAATAATACACATCAACCAAAATAAAATAAAAAATTCGGTCAATAAGATAAGAAAAAAGCCATGACGACGTACGCATCACACCTGAAGCCTGAATTGTTTGTTGAAGATAACAACAACAACAACAACATCCATTTAGTTACGTCTTTGCTTTGAACACCCAAAACCAACTACAATACAACCTCTCTTTATACGTATATATATAAATAGATAAATAAAAAATCTCATTCCCTTTGACAATAATAAATACTAAATCTTGACTCTCCTCCATCATTAATAATACCAACTAATATATCAAAATTAATAAATTATTATACACAGACAAAAATTCGTACAATTTGATCATTTAATTCCTTTACGTTACACGTTACCATCATCCTAATAATAATCACGAATTAAATTATTTGTCCCAATCGTTACTAAAGGGTAGTTTAGGAATTTCGAAAGAGAGTCAAAACGAGTCAAAGTTACCGTCAAACAAACTAAAAAACCAACCAAAGTTGAATAGTGTACTTGTGTTAAACTCTTAAAAAGATCAAAACAACCGTATCTTTGCTTTAAGATCCATGTCTTCTGTCTGAAATCTCCCAAAGACTCAAAGTACTGTCCTAAAAAGTTTCATTTTTTCATAAAATATCATTTTCTTAACCCTGTAAAAATTAAGATGTAGTCTATAGTTATTATAATCACTAATGATTTTGAGTATTTAATTTTTATTTCTCAACCACATAAAATCTAATTTTTTCCAGACTTAGGTGTTTAATATAAACAATAATTGTTCATAAAAATAAATGTTAAAAATGTAATACACGACAATCAAATCATCTTCAAACTGGAATCACCGCAAATAAAATTTACGAAAAATGATGAAAACCGCTTTCAAAATTTGTTAAAAACTTTTGGCATTCAAAAAAAAAATATTAGACTAATTATGTATATTAATAAAATTAAAAAATATGATGTGTCACTATTGAATTGTTTTCGAATTAAAAATCACGCTAAAAATTTTTTATCGAAAATGACGGAAATCATCTTGTGAATTCACCAATTTCTACTCTACGAAAACCTCAAAAATTGTTTAATTTTCTGAGGAAGTAGTAAGATTATAGTAGTAGAATAATTAATAACATGAGAAAAATGATATAAAATACCAAAAAAAACACCGACTGATCCTATGGGAAGAAAGAGACGAAAATCTCGGTGCTGGCAAGATTCCTTCACAGTCCTTTTGCTGTTTTTTTTTTCCTCTCTTCTCAATTCTTCATCTCCTTCTTCATTTTTGTAAAAATAAAATTATAGAGAACCCAAAAAAAAAGAAAGACAATCACTTCACACACTTCTTTCTTTCTATCACAATCAAACCCAACACAGCACCATCTTTACCTCTCTCTCCACCTACCTTTCAACTCTCTCTCTCTTTCTTTAACAAAATCATTTCAAATCTTAAGAGNTCACTTCACACACTTCTTTCTTTCTATCACAATCAAACCCAACACAGCACCACCATCTTTACCTCTCTCCACCTACCTTTCAACTCTCTCTCTCTTTCTTTAACAAAATCATTTCAAATCTTAAGAGTTTTTTTTTTAGTTTAAAGTTTTCCATTTATTTTCTTTCTTTCTTTCTCTTTTTGGGTTTTTTGATGGGTTGTACAAGCTCGAAGCTTGATGATCTACCGGCGGTATCACTATGCCGTGAACGTTGTAACTTCTTACAAGCAGCGATTCAACAACGTTACGCTTTAGCTGAATCACACGTGGCCTACACTCATTCGCTTAAAGGTATCGGTCATTCTCTTCACCTTTTCATCAACCACCACCACCGTTTCGTCTCTTCCGGCGGCGCTGACGATGCCGTACCCGGTGGTGGTGATCATTCTCCCACTCTCCATCTCCCTCCTCATAGAAAAGGTGACCCTCATCATCATAAAGAACATCAAGATAAAGCTACTTCTCCTAAAAAAGGTAAATTACCTTCCGGTTCTGATTCGGGTCATCTCGAATTCGATTCGGATTCTGATGAAGACGACGATGAAGATGAAGATTTGGATTCGTTACATCACCACCACTCTCCTCCTCACCATCTTGGAAACTTCCCAATTCATGAATCCGGACCCGGACCCATGATGGGTTATATGGACCAAGAACCGGGTTTTACCCGGTACCCGGAAATGATGGGTATGGGTCTTGCTCCTGGTCCTGGTCCGGGTATGGGTCAGGGTCAGTATCCACTTCCTCCTCGGTATGGTGGAGGAGGAGGGAGTTATATGCATATGAATTATATGAAGAACAAATCTATGCCACCTTCTGTTATCTATGAGCAAAGACCTATGAGTCCACAAAGAGTTTACATTGGTGAATCATCATCTTCTTCTAATTACAATAATCCGTATTATGGGTATCAAAATCCGGCTCCTGGATACTACGGTGGTGGTGGTGGTGGTGGGGCGGCGGTGGAGGATAAACCGGCTCCACCACCACCTTCACCACCGAGGTCTAACGGGTGGGATTTTTTGAATCCGTTTGATACTTATTATCCACCTTATACACCGAGTAGAGATTCAAGAGAGTTGAGAGAGGAGGAGGGGATTCCGGATTTGGAAGATGATGATTCTGTTTCACAGTATGAGGTTGTTAAGGAAGTTCAAAGGAAACCGAAATTGGAAGAGTTTGAACCGACTCCGGTTCAGGCTAAGGCTCATGCTCAGCCGGAGATTGTTGATAAGTCTGGTGGTGCGAGTACTAGTGGTGGTGGAGGGGATGTTGATGCGTCTATGTATCAGACTAGACCGAGTAGTGTGTCGGTGGAGAAGGAAGGGATGGAGTATGAAGTACATGTTGTTGAGAAGAAGGTTGTAGAGGATGGTGGTGGGAATGAGGAGAGACGAGGTGGTGGAGGTGGAGGTGGAGGAGGAGGAGGAGGGGGGCCTCGTGCTGTGCATGAAGTTGCTAAGGAGATTGAGACTCAGTTTGTGAAAGCTGCTGAATCTGGAAGTGAGATTGCTCAGTTGCTTGAAGTTGGGAAGCATCCTTATGGGCGTAAACATGGTATGTAATGATTCGATTTTGTCGAGTTATTAGTGATTTTACAATGCTGTTACTTGAAGTTCTGTGTGTTTCTGCAACTGATTAAGTAATGTGTGTGTATTGGTGTAGTTTCGAAGTTGTTGCACGGTGTTACTCCTTCGTTGCCTTCTACCTCTGGAGGATCATCTGCTGCTGCGCCTGCTGCTGCGCCTGCTGCTGCTCCGCCTACTTACGCTGACATTGAAGAAGAGCTTGCTTCGAGGTCGAGGAATCTTTCTTCGACATTACACAAGCTTCATTTGTGGGAGAAGAAGCTTTACCATGAAGTGAAGGTAATATTTTGATCCTTTAGTAGCAAGTCTTTTATCATTTTGATGTGTTCTGTTTCTTTGGTCTGAAGAAGCTTCTACTGTTGTGTAGGCTGAGGAAAAACTGCGTATAGCTCATGATAAAAAGCTAAGGAAGCTAAAGCGTTTGGATGAAAGAGGTGCTGAAGCTACGAAAGTTGATACAACAAGGAGATTAGTGAGAGATATGTCCACAAAGATACGGATTGCCATTCAGGTTGTTGACAAAATATCCGTGACAATTAATAAGATTAGAGATGAAGACCTATGGCCGCAATTGAATGCCTTGATTCAAGGGTAAGACTTGGCGTCTCAGATATATGTATATGTTTTAGGTTTTAGATATATGCAATCGCAGATGTTGATTAGGCTTTTTCTCAGGCTCACAAAAATGTGGAAAACGATGCTCGAGTGTCATCAAAGTCAGTGTCAAGCTATTAGGGAAGCTCAAGGATTAGGTCCGATAAAAGCAAGTAAGAAACTCGGCGAAGAACATCTAGAGGCAACGAGTTTGCTTGGACATGAACTAATTAATTGGATATTGGGATTCTCGAGTTGGGTTAGTGCACAGAAAGGTTATGTAAGAGAGTTGAATAAATGGCTCATGAAGTGTCTTCTCTATGAACCTGAGGAAACACCCGATGGAATCGTTCCATTTTCGCCTGGTAGGATTGGAGCTCCACCAATCTTTGTGATCTGTAACCAATGGTCTCAAGCTCTGGACAGAATATCCGAGAAGGAAGTTATTGAGGCAATGCGTAGTTTCACTACAAGCGTGCTTCAGCTATGGGAGCAAGATCGGTTAGAAACAACAATGATGGGGCATGGGGATTTAGATAAGAAAGGTAGGAACATGGACAGGGAAGAACAGAGGATACATAGAGAGATTCAAGCACTCGAAAAGAAAATGGTTCTCGTTGCACCGAGTGATGGTAATAGCCTTTCTTTATCCGGGAACGTTGTTTACCAGAGCGATACTAGCAACGATAGTTTACAAGGCAGTTTGCAAAGGATTTTCGAAGCGATGGAAAGATTCACTGCTGAATCTATGAGAGCTTATGAGGATCTATTAGCGCGCGCTGATGAAGAAACTACTCCACGAGAACTCGATGAAGAAGAGGAATGATAAGCAAGTCAGGAAGAAAATCTTTGCTTTATCAATTCTATTTCGAGTCCCATCGAGCTCTTTGCTGTTCTTGCAATGCCCGTACACTCGGTTTTGCAATGGAATATTTTGCATCTCGGGCAAAGAAGAGCCCATCAGGAGGATACTCTACAGAGAGACAGGAACTGGCGAATTGTTTGGTTTAAGTATACTTGGCTTTGAACCAGATGGTTTACATACCATGGTAGAGAAAGGTTTGATAACTTTGATCACATATGACGCAGGTCGCATATATTAGTTGAGTCTAATAATCTTTTATATTCAGACAGTGTGCATAAGACGTTTAGGACAGAACTTTTGATCATTCTCAACAATTTTTTTTTTTTTTTTTGTAAAATCTGAATGTAGCTCAGTCAAATCCGAGTGTATTATTTCTCGGTCTTACTATTTCTTTGTTTCTCGTAGGTTAACTCAAGACTTAGTGGTTTAAACCTAATTCAAAATGACTAATTCCAAACCATCCTCTACTTCACTTGACTTTCTTTGTTGTTCATTTTGATACATTCAACACAAAAGTATGATATTCACTTCACATATTTTACTGAAACTATGACAAGAATTTCACAAAACTTATACTTTTTAGTAACTTGAAGCATATTATAAAATATGGAAACATTTTCGTTTTGATATGGTCTATTTACTCCACTCCGTACAGAGTAACCACTATAAGCAATAATTTTCCACATTCAAAAATTTCACAAGTTCATAATCATTTTTTGAAAATGCAAATATCTTGATTTCTATAAACTAAAAACTTTCAAACTCTAAATCTTTCAGGCCATGAGAGTTAGCTAATAAATCTAAATCAAAATTACCTTATGATATATGCATCTTCAAAAAAAAGAAAAGAAAATGACAACATTAATTTTAGTTTTCAACTACATTAAAATTCAAATAATGTTTGGATTCGACGTGATCACATCACACATATTTTCCCTTTTTCCATAAACGACAACTTTTGTATCATTGGCCAAGTGAATAATTCACATTATTTGATTTTTAAATTTTATTGCTTTACCGAACTATTTTCCCAAACAAGATTACGTTAACCATACTATTATTTAACATGCAAAGCTTTATTTAACAAAAAAAAAAGCAATACAAAGTTTTATGTTTTGTCACATATTTCTCGTGCACGAGATAGCATGTTATGGGTCAGGTTATGGTAAAAATGGTAATCAAATGCATGGTTTGCGTGATATAGAAAAAGGTTTATGTTTAATGGTATACAATTATGCATGGCCAATAAGCTAGTAACTAGGCATGAGAGTAAAGAATAAGGCGAAATAACAATTTTTATGATACCTAGAGACGAACTATATGACCAATTACTTTTCAAAAAAAAAAAAAAAAAAACTATATGACCAATCATTGACCTGAGGAAGCTTCAGAAATTAATGATTCATGTGAAAACTATAATACCAAATGGTCCATTCTCGTATTCGAGCTGCCGTGCCTAACATGATTAGCGTGAACTTGACGTCTCATGTGTCCATCTTTTGGTTTGTGTCAAAATAATATATAGTAACATGGAGAGAATAAGTGGCAGATGTTAATTATATATTGGTGTGATTCAACTATAGGTTAATGATGTATATTTATTATAAATATAGGAGATAATGCTTGAGCATCTAATCATACAAATTTACTTTGGAGAATCTTTGGATCACTTCACTCTTTCCCTTTTTCAACACAAAGAGACAGCTCTTGTGTTCTCTCCAAAGCTTGAAACTCTGTTTTCTCCAAAGCTAATAATAGGTATCAAACATTGCAACTTTTGCTTGTATATATACTTTTCATTTGCATACATCAAACTTAGAATATACAAATTATTGTTCTTGCCAGTGATCATTGGATTTTATTCATTTTTTTTTTTGCAGTTTTTTGGTTTTGTTTTTTGTAGTTATGGTATATTTTCACCACAACTTTTTAAGTAAATAACATAACTTTTCTTAGGCGTCTAATTAGATAAAAAAGTTGTAAGAAAACGTGTTGGATACTTTTATGATGTATTTTTATTTTAGAAAATCGGTATCCTTGTGTCACCATATGAGTTAATCCAATATAATGTATGTTGAATTGTTGATTAGAAAAATATACTCTATTAAGAAATAAATAACTTACATACAACTAAAAGTTAAAAGTCTCAAAGCTTGCCGTTAAAAAAGAAGTTTCAAAGCTTAAACAGTTAAACCATAATTTGACCAGGGTTTAATTAGTCTTAAGCCATATGTCTTTGTCAAAAAGTACCTTTAACCATATCTCAAATCCGATTTGGTAACCTGTAAGAAGAGGATTTAAAAATCAACAAATCACATTTTTAAAGAATTCTGAACATTTAGCCATATTAGTTCATTCGGTTTCCAAACAATATGGTTACACATTCAGAGTATAAACAGCCAAAAAAAAAAACTTCCTCTTTTGGGATTTTAAGAAGTTTTGTTTTTAAAGCAACTTTCTTAAAATATCAGTTTCCTTCCACACGATTTATCCATGCATAAAAATGGATCATTTCAGTCTGTCCAATCCTCAAAGGAAATTGATAATTTCAATTTACCCTAAAATTCGAGTGGAAATGCAAAAGAAAATAAAAACAAACATAAATCCAAATACAGTATCACACGGTTTCACAAGTCAACTTTCTAAAACTTTAGATTTTCTTCACACGCTTATCTTTACAATAACATACAAGTACGTACCTTTTGGAAAAATAAAATTAGATACTAAGAACTAGCAAAAAAGAAAAAGAATGTTATGCTGAGAAAAATAATAAGAATGGAGAAAGCAAAAGTAGGAATGGTTGATAATAAGTCACTCCAATCACAAACACTTTGAGCTGGCAATAATGTGATTTTCCGAAATCTCTTTTGGTACCACAAAGTTTTTAAATCATTGAACATCGGAATCAATTTATTGTTTTATAGTATATAGTATACAAAAGAGGTTGGCTTCTTCTGATTTTTCTTTTGGCTCCACAATTTGCAAATTCATTGGTTAGAAGACTTGAATAATTTATCAACCCAAAAAATTTGGTTATAAGATAATCAAAATCTAAGATTTATACACATTTATATCAAAGTGTTTACACACATTTTATATCAAAGTGTTTTATATGGACTTTTCATAGTATGGTGACAGAAAGTCTAGTTCTTCATGCTCAGATGTTTAACACACTATGTCAATGTCTATACGAACTGATATATTTGTGAAATGAGTCCAATTTATCTGGATTATGTGCAAAAAAAAAAACGACTTTATTGATTGGTAGTTTTTAACTAACATAGTCGAATGAGTCCGGTATATCTGAATTACTTGAGAAAAATGGTTTTATTAATTTTATAGACTAACATGTTTGCGGAATTTTATGAACTAACATATTCGTGAAATGAGTTGATTCATCTTCTTAATTACACATAAAAATGATAAATCCGTTATATCGAAATTACGCAGGAAAACATACTTTCATTACCTTTAAATAACATATTCATAAAATGAATCGAATTCATTTAGATTACCTTAACTAAATTGGATTCTTTTGGATTATCTGCGAAAAACGGTTTATTAATTAGAATTTTATGAATATCCAGTATTACCATATTGACAAGTAATATATTCGTGGAATGAGTTGGATTCATCTTCTCGCTTACCCGCCAAAAGTAATTTTATTATTTTTAACTTATATATTCGTAACTTAAATCAACTCTATATATTTGAATTACGCGCGAAAACATAATTTTATTAATATTAAGTTTTTAACTAACATATTCGTCGAATTCATCTGGATTACCTTAAATAAGTCAGATTCATCTGAACTATCTACGAAAAATGGTTTAATTAATTTCAAATTCCCCAAAATCCAGTGTTACCATATTGACAAGTAAGGAGACAATGTCCGAGAAAACTTACCTCAAAGAGTCAAAACAGAAGACAAAAAAAAAATCTAATTTTTATTTTCCACCACTATCTCTTCTCTCTCTTTCTTACAAGGGAAGTCGAAAGACAAACACTTTCCGACTCTTTGCTTAGAGATTTTCATGGGTTGTTGTCAATCTCTATGCTCTGGGGAAAACCCATTTCGCAAAGATGGAGTTCTGCCTCCACAACAAGCTCAAAGCCACTCCACGGCTGTTGCTGATAACGGAGGAATCTCAAGCGGCGGCGGAGGAGGAGCTGGTGGTGGTGTAGTTACCGGAGGAGGGATTCCTTCGTTCTCTGAGTTCTCTTTAGCTGACCTTAAAGCAGCAACAAGCAACTTTAGTTCAGACAACATCGTATCAGAGAGTGGTGAGAAAGCCCCAAATCTTGTTTACAAAGGGAAGCTACAGAACCGGAGATGGATCGCTGTCAAGAAGTTTACTAAGATGGCTTGGCCTGATCCTAAGCAGTTTGCGGTAATGAAAAGACTCTTCAATTGATTTAAAGTTTTGTCTTTTCTTCTTGTTGTTGTTGAAAACTTGAAATCTTGTTTAATTGCAGGAAGAGGCTTGGGGTGTGGGGAAATTGAGACATAATCGGTTAGCGAATTTGATTGGTTATTGTTGTGATGGAGATGAGAGGCTTCTCGTTGCTGAGTTTATGCCTAATGATACTCTTGCCAAGCATTTATTCCATTGTATGTCTCTAATGAAACTGTTTCTCATTAGAGTGATGAAATGTGACTCTAAATATGTGATTTTTTTAGTCTTTTACTTAGTTTAGGTGATTAGAGTGCATTAAAGGTGAGATTTTTACTAATGGTGTTGTGTTTTGTGGTCATTTCACAGGGGAGAATCAGACTATTGAGTGGGCTATGAGGTTGAGAGTAGGATATTACATTGCTGAAGCGTTGGATTATTGTAGTACAGAGGGTCGGCCGTTGTACCATGATTTGAATGCTTACAGGGTTCTCTTTGATGAGGTATTAATCTCTACTTGTTGTGGTTATGAGATTTACTGTCTCATTGTGATATAAGGAGGCGATTGACAAGTTTTTTTGGATGAATGTTGTAGGATGGTGATCCTCGTCTCTCTTGTTTCGGCTTGATGAAGAACAGTAGGGATGGTAAAAGTTACAGCACAAATTTGGCGTATACTCCACCTGAGTATCTAAG
This sequence comes from Aurinia saxatilis, assembly GCA_900406295.1. Lineage (NCBI taxonomy): Eukaryota > Viridiplantae > Streptophyta > Magnoliopsida > Brassicales > Brassicaceae > Aurinia > Aurinia saxatilis. The sequence goes on along the minus strand of OVAP01001927.1, from coordinate 8,206 downwards.
AAATGGTAAATTAACTTGTTTGTTCAATGTAGATCACTGCAATCAACCTGTTTTGTCTTTTACAGTTGAAATGTTCAAATATAAGATTGATTTCAGCGTGGTTAAATTTTGCGTTGTAGGAAGAGTGACACCTGAAAGTGTTACTTATAGCTTTGGAACTGTTCTTCTGGATTTGCTTAGCGGAAAGCACATCCCCCCAAGCCATGTAAGTAAAAAGAAGTGTACTATTAAAATGTGTGTGTAGTCATGGTTTTATTTGAAATGATCATAGTCTCTAGAAGCTCTATGATGCTGCTCCTTCACCTGTCTCTCTTAAAATTAGCTAGGAATGTGCTGCACATTTTTTCTTTGAGTGGATAGATAGTAGTAAGAAGCTTGTTATACTCAGAACAAACTATGCAAACCCAAAAAGGTTTATTGCATTTTTCAGCTTATAGAGTTCTCAGTTCTGGAATTTGTAATGTGCCCAATGTATTCTTGTGGTTCTTGCATAGTTAATCTTGAAAGATGACCATGTCATATACAAGTGGATAAGTTTTAAGGTATTAATTAGGCGGTATTGTCTCTTACTTTTAGGCTCTGGATATGATACGCGGCAAGAACATTATTCTGTTGATGGATTCACACCTCGAGGGAAAGTTCTCAACAGAAGAAGCTACGGTAGTTGTTGAACTCGCCTCTCAGTGTTTGCAATATGAGCCTCGAGAGAGACCCAATACAAAAGATCTTGTTGCAACACTTGCTCCATTGCAAACTAAATCAGATGTAAGTCTTATAATTTATAGTGTTTTGTAAGTTGTTCTGTTCTTGAATTAGTCTTTTCAAGTGGTAAACATTTGGTTGCAGGTTCCGTCTTATGTAATGCTTGGAATAAAGAAGCACGAGGAAGCACCTGCGACACCACAGAGGCCACTTTCGCCATTAGGTGAGGCTTGCTCGAGAATGGATCTCACAGCTATTCATCAGATCTTGGTGATGACACATTACAGAGATGACGAAGGCACAAACGAGGTAATTAATTGATACTACAACGTATTACAAAGAGATTTGGATTTAAAAATCTTTCAACTGACTGTTTTTGGGGATTATCTTTGGATGTCAGTTATCTTTCCAAGAATGGACACAACAGATGAAGGACATGCTTGATGCTCGAAAACGCGGTGATCAAGCCTTCCGCGAGAAAGATTTCAAAACTGCCATAGAGTGTTACTCTCAGGTATTGATTTCTACTCCTTTTTCAATGAAAATCGAATACCATTCAGTTCGGTTTGATACAGTTTTGGGTCCTTTTTGGATTATGAAATTTGAAACTAAATACTATGTTCGGTTTGGGTTTTTAGAAAATCTTTAAGATTTTTTTTTTCAGATATCTTTCCTCTCTGGGTTCAGTGTCGGTAAAGGTTTGTTCGAATATAGTAAAAGTAGCTGAAACATCGTCTCTGTTCCATTCGGTTTTTGGGTCGAGTTTTCTGTTTCAGTTCAATTAAATGTGTTAGACTAATCTAGTTACATACGTTCCTTGTGGGCAGTTCATCGACGTTGGAACAATGGTGTCACCAACTGTATTTGGTCGGCGAAGTCTATGCTACTTACTATGCGATCAACCAGATGCAGCACTACGCGATGCAATGCAAGCGCAATGCGTGTATCCTGACTGGCCAACGGCATTCTACATGCAATCTGTGGCATTAGCTAAGCTAAACATGAACACAGACGCAGCAGATATGTTGAACGAAGCAGCTCAACTCGAAGAGAAGAGACAACGAGGCGGCAAATGATCTTAAATTCTTGAGACAACTTCTTGTAAAAATTGAGCTTCAAGAAATTCTTTTCAAGAAGTAAAAAAATATATGTCAGCTATGATTGTTGATTGGGGGATGTAATGTAACCATAGGTGAAGAGAAAAAATTGAATGTTTGTTTTGCTTTTGTAAGTTTTAATGGACAAAGTTTCGAAAAACACTAATTGTTATTCTTGGCTTCTGATTAACCATACGTTGAAACTAAACTTTATTCACAAATTGATAAAATAGAGAGTTACATCTTAAGAATGTATTGACATAAACAAAAAGAGTTGACATCTTAGGAATGTTTTGATGGTGCAACCATAATACTAATCAGAACCCAAAGTAACCTAGCTCGCTTGATTTCTCCTTGTCGAAAGTCTCGAAACACTGATATATGGTTGAGACAGCAAGCAAGATTCCGGTCCCCGAGCCAATAGCTCCCATGAGATCAGCCAAAACAGTGAGTGCACCAATGCACATTCCTCCAAAAGCGGCTGAGGTTGAGATGTAACGGTTTAGCTCCTTCCGCAAGCTAGACTCTCTGTGTCCTGGCATCACCAATTGCTGTTCCCTGAGCTGTTTAGCTACATCTTTAGCAGAAGATCCCGAGACTTCAATCCACGTCTTTGAGAGAAGCGCGCAAGCAGAGAGCATAAATACAATGTAGAAGAATGCGTGCCAAGGATCGGCTACCATATCTGCTAAACTTGATGGAGCTGTGATCAAGTAAGCAAGACCACCGACTGGTACAGACTCTCTCCATTGTCCCAACAAGTTAACTAAGAATCTGCCACTAAAGTTCTTGTAGAGAAGCTGAGAGATGAAGTAGATATGCGAGACAAGTGCGGATAAGAGAATGATTGGCATGTTGGAAGTGTAGAAGAGCTTGATCGGATAACTAGAGCTAGACCCTCCACGAGAATTCTTTGACTTGATGGGCAAGACAACGCGAAAGCCTTGAAAGTAGATGACAATCAAGAAGATCAAGACTGTTGCGAGCAAGCTTGTAACATTCGGAAGGTTTTGTCTGAAGAAAGCTTGTAAGAAGTTGGACTTAGTAATCAGTTTATGGAAAAGCGAGGTCACAGCGCCTTCGAATTCAGGGCCAGAACCTCCAATCTTGATTGTAACGGGACTAAACGCTTTCCAGATAACGTTTTCGCAGAGATTAGTCGCTATGAAAAGCGAGATCCCCGAGCCAAGACCATAACCCTTTTGGAGAAGCTCATCAAGACAAAGAACAATGATACCGGCAAAAACAAGCTGAAGAATAATGAGAATAGCGTTACCAACACCGAGTTGCGCAACAGGACCGTACATACCAGAGAGAACATATGCCATAGCTTGACCTATAGAGATTACAATCCCAAGAAGCTTCTGAGCAGAACTCAAGAGAGCAGGATCTTGGATGATCTTTGAGCTGGTCAATAACTGCATCACGAGTCCTGATGTGACTATAGGACCGATACCGAGCTCCATGACCGTACCGCGTCTCGATGCGAGGATGGCACGGATCCAGTAGAAGGGATCAGCACCGGTTGTTGAGTGGATACCGTAGAGAGGAAGTTGACTACAAACGAGAAAGATGAAGAGAGTGATCACAGTGTAAATCACTTTCTCCCTCAATGGAACCTTCTTCTTATTGATCTTCACCTCGGGAACAAAACCTAACAAAGGCTTCACCATATTCAGCAGAAGTCCTCCCATGGATGATATTAGGTTTTTTTTGTTAACTTGCAAGTATATTGCTCGTTTCTTTTTGTGTGTTGTTGGATTGTGAACTTATATATGGTTTCTATATATATCCTTTAGGACAAATCATCCGTCGAATCATATTATGCCACGTAGTTTGTGCTCTATGAATATATTAACAAAAACACAAGTCATCTGGCGAATCTTATGATGCCACCTGGTTTATGCTTTATTAATTAAAGATTCAGTTAAAATATAAAAATTAACGAGTGGAGAATTAAAATTGTAATTGTTCTAGCACCAAATTTTGAGGTGAGATTTGGGTAATTAACTATCTAATGGTCCTAATCCCTAATTTCACTCAACAACTGCCTGCACGATGAGACCAAAACATTACAATTAGCTGATTCTCTTCTAACTCTCGTTTTTTTTTTTTTTGTTTTTTTTTTCTCGGTTGTAGCCTTTTAGAGGTAGGTGGGTGAGAAACTTGCAAAAAAAAATTAGAAAGTAGCAAGCAAACAGAAAATATAATTTTATGATTTAAAATTGGAGGCTTTAAAGAAAAAGAGAGGAATAACAGAGAGTGACCACAATGATGAGAATATCAATTGGTCGGAGACCAGGTCCAGCTATCCGTGGCTGCTATGGTTCATCTGAAAATCTAGGAATAACAAGATCTTTTGGGGTTTGGAGTTTGATACTATGGAAGTGATAAGATTGGTAGATCGTGACAGTTCGGCTTGGCGGGAGGCTCAAATTTTCGATCAATCGGTTCAACCAAGGTCCCCCACAGAGAACATAGGAGGGACAACTACGTATTGTCAAGTGGATGGCTCGTGGAGTACTACGGGGCAAACTTCGGGTCTGGGATGGGTATACATTCATGAAGATCGTATCACACTATTGGGGGGGCAATCCGACGAAGTCTTTCTCCACTGCATGCCGAATTTGAGGTCCTTCTTACGGCGATGCAGACGTTATTGGATTTCAATTTACCGTGCTCCGGGTTTCAAACCGATTCTATGGAATTGTTTACAATTATTCAAGCACCGCAAGATTGGCCAGCATTTGATATTTTGTTGGATGCGTTTGGTGAGCTTAAAGGGAGGTACCTCATTGACATACATTCGACGGACGACAAACACGAAGGCGGATTGTCTGACACGTTCGGCACGTCTAAGATCTCTAGAATTTGCTTATGTAAACAATCTATCATCTGTTTGGGCACCCAACTTTGATGGAATTTAATATATATTTGTGNNTTGTAAAAAAAAAAAAAAAAAAAAAAAAAAAAAAAAAAAAAAAGCATCAATTAATGAGAAATTATAGATTGGTTCCAGAAATATATTGTCAAATATTTAAAAGACTAATTAATAATGAAATCTTATAAAAAATTTAAGATGGCTTCACAATATGCACTACTTCTTCCATTGTTGTTGATATGACTTAGAGTTTAGTTTGGTTATCTCGAGCAACAAGTATATCTTGAAGTTAGTATTCATAGAGATTAGAGCAACTAATCTGAAATATGATTAGGAAATGCTTAATCCTTTTTCGACTATGCTTTATTTGTTATCAACTTTTTTTTTGTTTTCATTTTCTTTTTGTAATATACCAGTTTGATAATAATAGATCATTATAGATTAAAAAGTATTTTATTACTTATATATTGTCCCTCCAAGCATGATCAAATCTCCAATATTCTAAATTTTATTTACTTAAAACTTAGGATAATGCTTTGGTTTCAGGTAATAAAATTGCAAAATTGTCAGATTAAAAGGGTCATTATTTATTTATTTATTGATTGTCAAGCCTAAAAGACCTTGAAGTACAAACATTAGAAAATCCTTCCTCCCAAATGCTTCATCCTCCTCAACTTCTTCTCTGCACCTCTCTTATTGCTTTCTACTCGAATCTCCACATTGGTTACATAAAACCTACCACACACTGATGTCCACAATGCTACGCAGACTTTAGTTATAGACAACTCCGGATCTGGCGGGTACACAAGGATAAAATCATTTGATTAGGATGCAGCGAATTGGAGATCCTTCTGCTCCAACTAGTCTTAGAGGTAAGCAATGGACAGAGTAGAGTCCTGCCTTCACATCATCCAGTTTCAATGCTTCCACAAGTATAGTCTCCTGTTCACGGTTTTACAATTTTCTCAACCATCATTATCAAATCTTCAGGGCTCTCTGCATTCATCTACTTAAACAAAACTTAGGATAATGCTTTTGCTTTGCTTACCCGGTTTTTCAGAAAGACTAGGTGGGACGGAATCAGATCATCGTACGCAGCTACTGATAGATAGTCAACCCCTGTATGTTGACAATGAAACACACAAAACTCAGCTTAAAAACGAATTCAACAAAACTCAACTAATGTTTATGTATAAAAAAATCAAATCATAGAGATGTCATTGCATCTTTAGAGAAAGTAGTGTTTTCTTTCCCAATTCGGAATAACTCCAATGATTCCAGAACAGGTTGGGCTATGACTATAAACGATTGCAAAAGATGGATACTTGATTATTACCTACAAGTTTGATGTCTGTATTGTCTACCAACCATTGTGCACCGTCCCTCATAAATCCGACATAGCTCGTATCAAACTCCTTCTTGAACATAAGACGCCTGAAAGGTATTTTATCCAAAGTCAAACAAAACCCAAAACATTCATTTCAGAAACTCTGAATTCAACAGATGACATAATTTTTCACATAAACGATTCCAAAACGGAATGAAGAAGATAAAATTTATATCTGAATCATACTTATTCCTAAACAATACCTATCGGTATTCAACGTTCTGAAAAGCACACGACGAACACCTCTAGGAATATGAAGAGATTTCATCACTTCAGCTACAAAACCAAAACCAATAATGTCCAACACAATCAGTACGCAAAAAACCTCACAATTTCCTAAACCAAACTTCATAATCCTAAATCTGAAACTCAACGCTAATCAAACTATCTTCTACCAAAGTACCATACCCACACACAAACCTATAAAGTCAAATCAATTTACCCCAAAATTAAAATCAAACAAACTACAGACCAAAACTTTACTCATTTCAGCTACGAAATCAAAAACCAAAATATACAACACAATCAATACGCAAAAAAATCTCATTATTGCCTAAACCAAACTTCAGAATCCTACACCTGAAGCTCAACACTAATCACACTATCTTCAAATCATCAACACATTCACAAACCTATAAAGTCAATCAAATTACCCAAAAATTAAATCAAACAAACCAAAGCCCAAAACTTTACTCAATTCAGCTACGAACTCAAAAACCAAAATGTACAACACAATCAATACGCAAAAAATCCCATTATTGCCTAAACCAAACTTCAGAATCCTACACCTGAAGCTCAACACTAATTACAATATCTTCTAATCATCAACACACACAAACCTATAAATTCAATCAATTTTCCCCTAAACTGAATCAATCAAACTAAAGACCAAAACTTGCAGTAAGATCAAACCAACAATTTCACGGATCACAACCTAGTAGCTGAACATGACCATAGCCTAAAACTTTCAATCACTCCCAAGTTCAAAACTTCACACAAAAACTTTCCCCGAAATTGAATCAATCAAACTTAAGAACAAAACTTTACTAACTTCAGCTACAAAATCAAAACCAAAATGCGCAACGTCTAAACCAAACTTCATAAACCTAAATCTGAAGCTCAACACTAGTCACACTATCTTCTAAACACTATCACACACAAACCTACAAAGTCAATCATTTTTCTCCAATACTGAATCAATCAAACTAAAGACCAAAACTTTACTCACCAGTTAGACTCATCACTACCTTTCAATCAATCCAAAGTTCAAAACTTTACACAAAATTTCACTCACCAGTAATGTTCGTATCTCTCGGAACATCAACCAACAAAGCAGGACCTACAAAAAAAACCAAAACCTTCACACACAATTCCAAAAACAGAAACCAAGAAACAGAGACTATTATTACTACTATACCATTAAGAACTTGAAGATCAAGTGAGTCAACATCAAACCCAGCATCATAATACTCATCATAAAAATGCCCAGGTGAATCAACATGAGTACCAGTATGCGTAGGAATCTTCATCTGAGAGTTATTAGCTTTAGATCCATTCTTCATACTCGCAGCTAACCAAAGAAACTCCCCGATTCCTTCATCAGAATCCCACGACGGCATCTCCGGTGTATAACGGTGACTGATGTCGAAGATTTTTCCCTCGCCGTAGACTTCACGGCGGAGAGGTTTGAGTTCATCGCTGGAGAAGTCGGAGTTGATTGAAGTGGTCCCGGGGATTGAAGGGTAAGCTTCGGAGGAGGTGGAGAAGGGAAGTGGAGTGAGAGAGAGGAGTGTGAAGAAGAGGAGTAATTGAGGAATCGCCATTGTTAGAACTTAGATGAACTTTTTGTTTTGGTTCTTCGATCATCACGAAGAAAATGATGATGAATCAAAATTGGGCCGGGCCTGAATTATAGTTATAGGCCCAATGATCTACTCTATGGATCAAATACGTGCCTGAATTATAATCATACCGCAATTGGCCGGACCCATTAACCTAATTCCACTTACCCGCCAGACTACCACATAGTTAAATTGAGAAAAAATTGGTATTTACAATAAATGCTTTTCTAAAATAAAATAGATGATGGTCGTCTCGAGACCTGCTTAACGGACGCGAAATCTCACCGTACAATCCTTC
>OVAP01001926.1:0-21478 GCA_900406295.1 Aurinia saxatilis | reverse complement strand
AAATTTAAAATTGGATGATACAAAATTGAACGGAAAATAAGTAAGTTATATCTTAAGTTAATAAAAACCCATACTATAATGACAATTTATCAAATAATGTTCTAAGAATAATTTAACAATAAAACTAAAATTAACTGTACCTAAAATGAATATATAGAACTCAATGAAACAGCTTACTAAAGTGCTCTATGTTGATCAAATATATAAACCAACTTCAAAATAAAGATTGAAAGAATAAAATAAAAATAAACATCGGGTGGATCTTATATTTATATTTGATCATGAGTTTTTTTCCAGAAAAAAAAACAAATTTGAATACAACTTTGAATTGTAACCGAGTATTGCAGCTTACCGTTTAATTAGTTGGGTTGGTATGAAGTTTAAAACAATGGATAATATAGAAACGTGATAATGGTAGGATAATTCGAAAACAAAAACTTAAATTGTGTAATTTTTTGGTCCACTATGTCTGAGATTAAATTTTTGAATTGATAAATAATACTGATTGGCAGTTATGCTACTACCGTCAATGTGTCACAACTTGAATTCGAGCCCAGCGTAATACATTAGTGTTGAATTGTTAACCTAAAAAAACAAACAATACTAATTGGTGAAAAAAATTATAGTAGAATAATTTGAATTATAGAAAACTTAATAAAATAGGATGAACCAGGTATTCTATTTCTTTGGGTCTTTGGTTCTTGGTCCGGTTTAAAATATTTATATCATCTGAGTATTTCCGATCTTCTAATATAATTTAACTGTTAATTCGTTTTTTTGTTTGTGCCCTAGTACAAACTTTTTTCTATTTTTCTAATAACAAACCTTATATCCAGTGTTGACATAAAACACTAATTACTAAGCGAAGTTCGAAATGTAGGACTAATCTTTTCGAGATTGAGATCAACAGTAGCAAGTGAAAGTTTGAAAGGAATATTTTACTAGAGAAAGTTATTAAAATACCACACTTTGAAGAGTATGTTCCAAAATATACCACTATAAGATTTATTTTCTATAAATACCACTAAAATTTTATTTTTATAAAAAATATCACAAACACTAAAAGTATTTTTCAAAGGTTTAGAATTATTAATTTTTGTGTATGCTAAGTATTTTATATTCAAAGTTTAGTTTTGAAGGGTTAGGATTTAGCTTTGAGGGTTTATGGTTTAATTTTGAATATTTAAAAATTAATTTAAATTTTGTGGTATTTTTGAAAAATAAAATTTTAGTGGTATTTTTGGAACTACCACTTCAAAATGTGGTATTTTTGAAAACTGCCCATTTTTATATTCAAACTATTAACATAAACATTACAATTAAAATACAAGTCGTAAAATAAAGGTAATAGGTTTTCAATATAAGTCGTAAAATACCATTAAAAATTTTAGTTTCTTAAAATACCACTAAAAATTCTAAAAATACGACAAAATTAAATTAAACTTTAAACATTCCAAACTAAACTCTAAACCCTCAAAACTAAACCCTAACTCTTCAAAACTAAATCATATATCTAAAATAGTTAACCCAAAAAAAAACTTATAAACACTTAAAATCATTTTTAATGTTTGTGGTATTTTTGGAAAACATAAACTTTTAATGGTACTTTCAAAAAATAAAATTTATAGTGAAATTATTGAAAATCATCCTTCAAAGTATGATATTTCAAGGAATTTCTATGTATATATTTAATTGTTGTCATAATATTATATTTTAAAAAGGAACAACCTGCAAATGTTATATTTTTCATTAGGAAAAGCAATGGTCCATGAAATATGGACTTTCTTTGGAAGGCCGCCGTGTGTTTGCCTTCGTTTAATTTTTTTCCTTTTATTGACCCTTTGTTAATTTCCTTATAATATAAATAGAAAATAACAATTAGGCAGATAGAAAGAGGCATTAGTAGTGGAAATATATTAATTCATTAACCAAAAATCATCCAGCAGACATGACTTTGAATTCTATATATCTTATCCGCAAAATGTTCAGTATTATTATTAGTACAGCGAATAGAATATATTGTGTACATTAAGATCCACTTTCAATGCCATCCATTCGAATGGTTGCTCAAAACGTGCTTAGGAACCGCGTGCATCGTTGAGCATCGTGTGCTTTGTAGTACACATTTCCCTAGTATATCCGATAAAAGTTTTCAGAAACTGAAGTACAAACTTTCAGTTCATTAACGTTTTCCTATCAAACAAGTCACAACTCAATACAATTAACAAAATAATGATTCCGCTTCGATGAAAACAACAATCAATCACAACAACTACTTCATACGAAAAGTAGTATCCAAAAGTCTAAGCATCAAAATGATCATGTACCATATAGATGAAGCCGTCCAAATACAAAATGGACAAAACAAGTTATCCCACTCTGCAATATCAAGTATTATAAGGCAACAAGGCAGAGTAAACTACATTCAAAAACAATTTAAAGAACGGGATCTCCAGCAACCTGCTCCGACGCACCCTGAACACTCCCAAGCACATGCTCAACCACTGGGTCCACTGTTGTCTCCAACGTAGACATGATATGTACCTCATGGAGCAGACTGCTCGAATGATCCACTGCAGTGAAAGGAGACTCCACATTGATTGACGCAATCTCCAAAGGCTCCTCGCCACTCGACTCACCCACCGCCCTAGCAGACGTGCACACTGTCTCGAGATTACCATCAATCTCATCAACAAACACATTGTACTCCTTGTCCGCACCTAGAAACATGGTTTGAACCCCATGCATCTTGGCCTTCAGCGCCTCAAGAGTAGGGGGATCCGCCGACTACAACGTTTCGATAAAATCTGGAATATTCATCACTTACGAAGGCCAATACCACAAAAAAGTTAAAGAATGTCATGAGCAATGAAACCTTTCACATGAAATACAAGACTTACCTGAGAATGGTAGCACATCATCTCAGTGATCACGCCCTTGAGCAGGACAATCTTGACTCAAACGCTCTCGGCACGCTGTCGGTACAGCGACTCAACTCTCCTCAGTTCACATATCTCCATCTTCAAAACTGCCACCTCGGTCGCCTTCTTCTCGCGTGATCTCTTGAACTTGGAAGCATACTTCTTCTCATTGTCCGCTTTGATCCTCAGCCGGCTCGCCTCTCCTCTAAATCAGCACGCTCGCTTCTGCCTCTAGATTAGCAATCTGGGCAGTTGTTGTGGCAAGCTCACTCTCGTGCCAAGATCGCACTAGCTCGAGATATTTGATCTTCTTGTCCACCTCCGTTGGATCAACCTCATAATTGATAGTCATTTGGTTAATATATGAGACATGTACTGAAAGGACACAAAGAGTCAAAGGGTTAGATAGTTTCAAGAATATAAAAACGGACAATGAACACATTAAGACTTCGATCCATATTAACTCGCTGTGTCAAGGAACCTCTCATGCTGATGAAGGAAATCCAAGGCTAGAAGGACGTCTCCAGGATGCGTCACTCGACGGAAATACTCCTCCGCACCACTGCTGTGCCCCGGTGCTTAAGGCAAGGTGTCTTCCTCGACTGCTATTCTCTAAAGGCGCCTTTGACGGCTTGGTCTTCTTGTTAGGTTCATCTTTAGGGATGCCCTTTTCCTTGTCCACCTTTAAAGAAGAATGCTTGTGAGTGGACACACCAGCATGTCGACCTATCTACAAACTCTCAGGACGCGCAAAAACCCTAAGATAGGTCCCTCGCATCTTGCAGTACTCGTCACAGCCTACGGCTTGCCAGAGTGAACCTCCTGCTCGCCACCTACACCCCTTTTTCTGAGGGTCTCCATGTGTGTAATTTGTTCGATCATGAATGTTATACATCTGTTCTAAGTGCGTTAACCGCGCCTATAAAACTCCGCCCACCTGAGCTAAATCTGTTGGACAACGAAGTACGAGATCGCGGTCAATACAAACACAACACAACACAAAAACGTTAAGACATGACAAATCACTAAGTCAAATATCTGAGACTAAGGCAGCCTATCATGAAAAAGAGAAACAAAAACAACCTATGGTCAACCAAAAAAGCCTTAATAAGACCAAGATACTCGTCCTCAATCGATTCACGATCTATCTTCACAAAGAAGAAATGATCCTTCCAGAAATGATCTTTTCCCGAGAAACCTCTAATGGTAGCACGTCGGGGTTTCCAGAAACAACATATATCAGTCGCTTAGTCGAAGGTTGGCGAATTTCCAACATGTTCTCCAAAAGGTTCAAGCTAATCTCGACATCGCAATTGAAGCAAGGGACGATTAAACCAACCATGTGACTAATCGCAGTCAGCACAAGCTTGGAAAAACATAATCTATAATTGGCCAAGTACCAAACAAACAACTCTAGGATTGACAGTCATAGAAGTCCCATGCAAAAAAAACTCTATAGCAATGTAAAAGTAACCAGGATGAGTGCTCTCAGTGCAATCAGTCAAGGATTGGATGATCATCTCCACCTCCTCAAGAATCCGAAACAACCTCCTAAACTTGGCCAACGACTGCTAATCCATCAAAGTTTATCTAGGTTGGTCTGGTTTTTTTTGTGGTACCATTGGTCTCGATTTCTTCATCACAGCTCGCTCCGATGTGATAAAATCTTCCAAGTCTTCATATTCAAGCTTAACTTCATCCATTGGCACGCCACTGCTAAAATATCCAAGAACACCTCGACGACTCATCGAAACATCTATGGCACGATCTCTCGATGTCAATGGCTCACCACCATCACCATTATCACTGTATCAACACTCAATAATGACGATGGATCGTCACTCAATGAATCACTAGACTGAGAATCACTTTCAATGATGAGTCACTAGACGTGGGATCAGTATCCAAACCATTGACATTTTTCAGTTTTATCATTTGTTTATACCTTCTATCACTCTTGACAGATACATGAAAGAATTTTGTGTTCAAATCGCATGATTTAAGCTAGTCTTGCATGCTTTTTTTCTTCTAAGAAGATTCTTCTTCTTTGAATGCATCTCAAATCCTTCTTTATCCTTTTAATCTCTGTAAAACACGGAGGGCACAATGATTCTTCTTCTTCGAGCTATTTCTGTAATGTAGAGATTTTATCAATATAGTTGAGTTTGTTCTCCTTCTTCCATTTACTACAAGCGAATATACAAACGCTTAACCTGTCTGCTTTACCTTCAGCATTCTGTTGATTTCAAGCTTGGCAAATACTCTCTCTGATTTTCGGTTTATATAACATTTTGGAGTCAAATCTGAACTGACCTTAGCAACTTTGCTGTGAAGACATCAAACTCACCAGAACTTGACGATGATCTGATCCCCTTTTCTCAAAATAAATCTTGGTTGGAAGCTTAAAAACATTGAAGCAAAGCCTTAAATATTACCAAAACATCTATCTAATTTACACTGGACCCAATGGTTACACCGCATACCTCCATGAGTTTAAGGATTACCCGAATTAACTAACTCCCAGTTCTTGATCATATCTACAAATGAAACATGTTGTTCTTCCTTTCTACTATGTCCTCCTAATTTTTCTCCACTATGAAGAATATCATTAAAATCTCCTAATATACTCCACTTATGGCTCCTTTGAATACCAATCTTAGTGATTCTTTCCCATACTAATGGTCTAAACTTTAAGACAAGACCATTAACACAAAGTTAGATAGGAAGAATATGAAACAAACTGAACATATGCATCCAACATGTTTTTATTGATATCCAAACGATCAAGTTGTATACTAGATTTCCAAAATAGAGCAAGGCCACATTTCTATTCATTGATTCTACAGTATAAACATGATCAAAACCTAGCCAGACCTTAATATTTACCAATACATTCCGAGAATTCTTAGTTTTCATAAGAAAAAAACACCTTTAGAAAGTACTTCTTACGAAGCTCCATGAGGCGTGGAATTGGTAAACCTTTGGAGACCTTAGACCCTGATAATTCCAGCTAATAAGGCTGATTTAAACTCTTGCCAGTCTCTCATTTGGGACTGTCATTCTTTTTCTCCTATTAGCTCTAGAAAGCTTGACATTCTCTAAGCTTGTAGTTTACTTTTGTAGAGTAAACCTTAATTGACACCTTTTCTATTAGCTATAACTTCAAATATGCTTTTCTGTAACATTCTTGTCTTCTTTGTTGGTCATATTTGAGTTTTGGTAGATGAATATTGAGACCAAAAGAACCAATATTAGGACAACTAGTTCTTATAACCCGAAGTTCCTTCTTATTCAGCATATGGTTGAAGTCAGGAATATATTGGTTATGTAAATCCCACGAGAGAATCCTCCTCTATTCTTCTCTTGTCTGCTAAATTTCCACTTCTAGTGGCTCTACTGGCCGAATGCAGTAGCTTGTTTTTGGTTTGTCTCCATCTTCTTGTTGTTTAGTAAACTGAAAGGAATAGTCCAAGACTATACCTTTCCCTTTATCTACATCTCGTGATATTATTTCTCCTCATGTAAAAGTAATATGTTAGACTTAGGGTTTTCAGATAAACTGGTAACTTTGTTTCTGATTCTTTCCTTACACACCATCTTCTCTATTTAATCAGGAACTCCCACATATTGTCTCATCCCCTGTAACAGCTCAGGGGCTATTTTTGGTCCTGTTAAAGGTTTAATCTCCAACTGTTCTTCGCTCAATACTCCATACAATAAATCCTCTATCTTGATAATCAGTGGCTCCTTCTTCTTCTCTTTGACTTCATTGTTAGATTGTTGACGAAGCTGTAATTTTGTGAATAAAGTTGGATAGTTCGTAGGATCATGTGTTAGCCTTTTACAAGCATAACAACTCTTCTAAATTATCTCATAACAATAAACCACATGCAATTTTATGGTTTGAAATTTACGCAAAGGCTTGGACACATCAAATTTGTCTCGAACACGCACATGCTCTCGCTTCTGAGGCTTCACTGGATCAAAAGCGACCTCTTTGACAGTTCCGGAAAATTTACCTAGCTCCGTAATCGCTTTTTCAGTGTAGTGATTGACTGGTATCTCCTTGATTTGTACCCCAAACATCCAAGTATCGTAAGTAGTCTTCTAAAGAATACTCCACCCATCTCTCCATTTCTATACATTATTGGTTGAATGTTTGAACTTCTTTTGGTATGAATCGCCAGATGATCACGTTCATATTTGAATATGAACTGGAATCTACCTTTAAACAAGGCAACACCTTAGACTATATCATAAACTTGCCATTTTCGTGGCATATCGAGAATTAAATCTGACATGCTTTGACTGATTTCCCCATTAAGCTCATCACATTTCTTTCACAAGAAATGTATCGGGGTAGATTTTGCGTGCCGAAGGCTTCTTCTGCCAGAGACATCATGAGAAGAGCTAGATCTAGGGAAGATGACATAGAGATTTATAATCAATCGAAACCTCACTGAGGTCGGATCTCATCAGTTAAACCCACTGACAAAGGAATAAAAGAGGATTTAAAGGAAAGGGGAAATGTGTATAGCGATTTGTTAAAAATTCAAAGGATTTAAACTTTTGGTAGATCGATCGAATCGACGAAGAATAATTGAGGAAGACAAAGTTAGAACTTTATGGGTTTATCACTACGGAATGAAGAACACAACGAGGAAAAGACTCGAACCATAACCCCACAATCACTAAGGAAAGACATTAATTAATAGGTAGACTCCGAGTCAGATACAAACAACAGTTTTGTTAGCCCTCATTTTCTCTTTTTCTTTTTTCTTCTTCCTTCTAAATTTTTATTGATAAATTGAAACTTATACAAGACCATTGGTTTCGTAGAGACAAGCCAGAAACTGGAACCCAAAAGAGGAGAGCTTGAAGGTTTACACGAAAAGAGACCTTGAAAGAACCAAGCTAACAACAAACTACCAACAATTCGATAAACTGGATACAAGCCAACAAGGCAAACAAAGAATCAACTAAAACACAATAAACTCTAATGTGAACCCTCTTAAAAAGTAAATCTTGAGAAAGCTTACTCCATTTAGGTAGCTCGAGGTATGGAACCGATAGTTTCCCATTTTACTTCTCACGCCCAATAACATCTTGTGGGTCGGGAGCCAAAGATCACCAAACCGAGCATACCAAACTTAGTAACCGCTATGACCCATAACTGGGTTTCGGAGACCGTTACAAGGTTAGAACCACACTCCAAAAACCGGCCTAAGGAGAGAGATACGAGCAAGAGAACAAAAACCTACAAATTAGTAGGCAGTGCCAGGAACACAAAACTGAAGAAGCGAAACCCAGAGACCTTGAATGAAGCCAAATTAGAAGAGTACCCCGATTGGCGGTGAGAATAACACATGTACGGGAAGACGTCGAAGGTGTCACATCCTTAAGCCTAAGTCAGTCCTCAAAACTAAAACCCGCATAACCTACAACTCCTCTAGATACATCCTACAACGCACTTGAGCAAGCTATCAATCTTAAAGAAAGACCTGTAATAGACCACGACGATACTAGAGGCTCGAAACAAGGACAAGTGATAGGGATGATATTTTACCGCTTTCCGATATGAATTTTATTANACGACGATACTAGAGGCTCGAAACAAGGACAAGTGATAGGGATGATATTTTACCGCTTTCCGATATGAATTTTATTATTTTTAACGAAGAAACTATTTGATTTGAAATATAAACCACTGGATTTCACATTTATCTGTTTGCAAAGTGTTTTTGTGAAAATAATGCATTTTAGGTCACAAATGAGCGTTTTCTACCAAGTCCAACAAATCAACATCAGAACTTCAGGCCCAGATGAAGAAGATGTTTATTTTGGATTGAAGTGAGGAGTTGGGACAATCAAGCCACGTGACTTAGCTGTCACATGGGTTTGGAGTCAAGTAATTAGCCCTCAAGAGTAAGAAGTTAAGCCCGCATCACTGAAGGTGTGTCCAGAAGCCCGTATGAAATGAAGGCCCAATCGACCAGAGGAGAGGCCCACCAATCGATCAAGGCCCATTATCTCAAGGAAGCTTCGAGAACAAATTCAGATAAATACCGTTGCATTTGGGGAGTTATCAGGATATGTTGAAGATAATCACTGAAGATACCGAATCTTCAGAAGACGTGTTTTGGATAACAGTCGATCGACTGATATATAGGCGACCGATCGATCAGAGTCGGATAAACACAAATATTTGGATCTCAATCCAAATCTCTTCCTGATTTATCTCGGCCAACAGCTCGACTCTCTCCCTCTATAAATATAGATGACTGAATCCATAGAGAAACATAACCACTTGCAAAGCTTCCAGGCATCCAGGCTAAATAGTTTTCAGTTTCCTATCTTTGTTTCTTCATTTTATTGTTGCATTGATCATTGCTTCAAGGATGAAGTTTGTAATCTCTGCACTCCGGAGAAGCTATTCTGAACCCTCTTTTATAATAAGCAATTTTCATTATCATCATGTTTGCTCTTACTATGTTTGAGTAGTCTCTTAGTTAGGAATATGATTTTGCTAGGAGGAATCATGGTTTGGTAGATAGGCAATATGGCTGTGTAATGATTAGTTTGTAGGCTTACTTTCATATCAGATCTTAATATAATCATTGGATAAACCTGCTACTAATACACCACTTAGAGTAAAAAATCCATAACTTGATAGTGAAAGCTTTACTATTTATAGTTTAGTAGAATTTGATTTCTTGAACTTAATGCCTAGATTAATTGGTTGATCAGCCCATTGGTTCTCTTTTTGAAAAGATATATGTTAGAGTTAACTCTGATACCATTTGAACTAGACTGGCTAAGCCTGACCATAAGGATAGTCAATTAATAATGATTTTAACTATATAGCCTAAACTAGGATTTACATTAGTTACTACCCTAAATAATTCAAACCGTGATCCTCTGATGCATTGTCTAATTCCTAACGAGTTTTATTATTGAATTTTCTCACGTTTTATTTGTTTTAGCATTTTCAGGCATTGATCGATCGACCGCGTAATCTGCAATTGACCGAAAGGTGTTCTCATCGATCGACCAGTTCACACTGTCGATCGACAAAAACCAAAAACCATTTCATTTTGCTGCTTAGCTCGAGTGAACTTGGACGTGCTACTGCGTACACTCTGCTCCTTGTGGATTCGACCCCCTAAGTACTACTGCAAGACTTGTGCGCTTGCAGGACATATTTTGGGCGAAAACTAAATCCCCATCAACAAGACGAAGCTGGTAATCTTGTACTTAAAAAGGATAGAGTCGCCTCCCTGTCTTAAGCCTGGGACCAACAAATAACCCCAATAACCTTATTCCCTATAACATCCGAAGCCAGAACATAGACTAACTAAGGATCCAACTTCCCAAAAGCAAAATTCAAAAACCTAAGCCACCGCCACTAACAGCTCAATCCTCTAAAAACCACCTCTAGCCCGAACCTAGACACACACCGACGAGGAAACCAGGAGCCACTAGAGATATAGGCCAAAGGA
Organism: Aurinia saxatilis; assembly: GCA_900406295.1. Classification (NCBI taxonomy): domain Eukaryota; kingdom Viridiplantae; phylum Streptophyta; class Magnoliopsida; order Brassicales; family Brassicaceae; genus Aurinia; species Aurinia saxatilis. The sequence continues at coordinate 11,058 of OVAP01001926.1, read as the reverse complement.
GAAACTGGAAAACCAAAACTTCCTACGACACCACCGCAAGAGAACAAAAGTTGCCCGGATTAAACCTGGAAGGCTTGTCTACTGCACCGCACGAAAACCCTCGCATCAAAGATCTCCACTTAGAGAAAACGCTGGCGGGAAAAGACGAGAGATGACACGGCGTACGCCACCATCCGGAGGTACTCCGAGGAGGAGTAGACCCACAAAGACCACCACTATGTGCCTGAGATCCGTCCTCAAAGCCTCCTTCGCACATGGTGGTCGGGATCTGAAAGAGCCGCCCGTAGGCATCCGAAGATTCACGCCACACCACACTTGATCTAAACCTGAAACAAAACCTCATCGTCGAAAACCGAACAAAACGATTGAGGGAGCTGCAAAGGGGAAAGATGGGAGAGAAAGGGAAGCCTCCTCCGGTGGCAGTAAGGACCACCAACCATCTGGAAGACAACTAAAGAACAGTAGAGAAGCGGCGCTAGAGGGTTTTTTTAGAGAGGGTTTCTCCAGATTCTCTGGCTTGATAATCAACTATGGCTCATTCTTCTTCTCTTTGAATTTATTGCTGACGAAGCTGTGATTTTGCCAATAAAATTGGACACTTTGCATGATCATGTGTTAGCCTTTGACAAGCATAGCACCTCTTCGTAATTATCGCATAATAAATCACATGCAATTTTATGGTTTAATATTTACGCAAAGATTTAAACACATAAAATTTGTCTCGAACACGTACATATCCCCGCTTCTAAAGCTTAATTGGATCAAAAACGACATCTTTGTAAATTTCATCAAATTTACCTAATTTCATAATCGCTTATTCCGTATAGTAATTGACTGATATCTCCTTAATTTGTACCTAAACATCAAAGTATCATACGTAGTCTTCTAGAGGATACTCAACTCATCTCTCCATTACTATACATTATTGGCTGAATGTTTAAACATTTTGGTAAGAACATCTTTTAGACTCACTTTCCTCCTCTCATATCAATTATGTGTGTTTTTTAAACATACCACCCAAAAATTTAGTTCCATAATTTTTAAAAAATTCTCTCCTCTGCCGTTAACAAATAACAACATATGCACTTTTCAATTGCATTGTAATGATTATCATATTATGTATATCAGGGAGTGGATTCTAAAGAACATTGGTCCATGTTCTGATTGGGCAGGACTTACACTAGGCTACTATTACATGGTTTGGCTGTATCTGCCATTGTATATGAAACTATGAAATAGAAATGTAATTGGTAGTTCTGCTTCTCTTTTTATCTTTTAATTTTATTATTTTTTGGATTTATATGTTTTCAAATCTCATCACCATCCGGAAAAATGTAGTGGAAATTGAGCTGGTCCAATCCAAGTACACCTTTTGAGTCTCTGGGCACCTAATTTTTTTTGGTCCATTTCAGCTATAACTCCTTTTTTCCACTCAAAATATTACAAAATTGCAATATCTACTTACTATTTTTGGAGATCCCATTTGCAATGCCCACCTCTACCATTCATAATCATATAATTGACCAATGGGTTGAGTTAGGTGGTTCCCTTGAAACTTCGTTTGCTATAAGCTTCACTCCTAGATGACCCATTTTAAGCGGTGAGAGAGGTACATGAAGCTCCGGCCACCAGAGGAGGAGGATCGGTGAATACATTCCGGCAAAAATCAGAGGGTCCCACTCCCACAGTAGACAAAAATTGACATCCCCGTAAGCACAAGTGGAAGAAGCATAGGATAAAAATTAGTACATGAAATTTGGTTTGAAGAAGGATATTTGAGAATGTGCTTTGTGAGGCATCATCAGTTGGAGAAAGCAAGCCCAGTCAAATATATTCTCTTATCTTTCTCTGTCTTTTACTTTTTTCCACTATAAAACAAATCTCATCTTCCCTACACTCACAACACAAACACACTCTCTTCTTCTTTTGAGTTCGGAGTTCAATAACTTAAGAGAAGAAGCTATGGTGAAGTTTGCAAAGCAATTCGAGGGGCAGCTTGTTCCTGAATGGAAAGATGCTTTCGTCGATTACTCTCAGCTCAAGAAAGACCTCAATAAGATCCATTTTTTTACCAATGAAGTTGAGAAGAAGCACACAGAAACTTCTCTCATCAAAACCATAAAGTCCTCCTTTGGAAAGATTTCCCTTTTTGGTAACAAGGAGCGAAAACGATCTCGTGCTATCCACGTACTAAAAATCAACCTTCGGTCTTTTTGTTTATCAGCTATTCATGGTTCTGTTGTGTTGATGATTTTTTATATGCTTTTTGAACAGGTTCATAGAAAGCTTGTTTCTTCTGAAAGTAACAGTGACATGTATGAAACTGAACTTTTGGAGAAGATTGCTGATGATACCGATGCTGCGAAAGAGTTCTTCGTGTGTCTAGACGGCCAGCTTAACAAAGTGAATAAGTTCTACAAGACAAAGGAAGAAGAGTTCTTAGAGAGAGGAGAATGTTTGAAGAAGCAAATGGAGATACTCATTGAGCTCAAAGATGCTTTCAAACAAAAGCAAGCAAGTGGAGAGACTACACAAGAATCAAAAGAAGACGATTCCATATCATGCACCATCTCATGCGGTAAATAAGAAGATAATTTAAAAAACATTTCATTGGTTAGTTGAATGGAATTCAAGGATTTAATTAGTTTGTCTGTTCTGTTTCTGGATTCAGAGGAAGACTCTGTTAGGAGCAGAACAGAGCAAATGCAACTTAAAGAATCTTGCTTAGACGATTTGGAGAACAATGGACCGGAAGCACTGGAGTCTCCGAGATCAGAAGAACCGATCAAAATCAACAACGAGGACTTGAAGCTGAGGACGGTGTCTGGTCGGGTTTTTAGCTGTCAGGGAAAGAATCTCAAGATAAAGATTCCATTAACCAACCCTTCTCGCACATTCTCAGCCATCAGTTACTTGATCAACCAGTCTTCGTCGAAAAAATGTGGTCCAGATGGAGGAAACAAGCTGCAAATCAGCAAGAAAAAACTAAGCCACGCTGAGAAGATGATAAAAGGAGCTTTTACAGAACTCTACAAAGGCTTAAATTATCTCAAAACTTACAGGAACTTGAACATGTTAGCCTTCATGAACATTCTCAAAAAGTTTGATAAGGTAAGCTTAGCAATTCAGCAAGATTTTGTAGAAGCTTTCTTCTCAATTCGATTTTAAGACCAAATCTTTTATACTTCAGGTAACTGGCAAACAAATTCTTCCAATTTATCTCAGAGTAGTGGAAAGTTCTTACTTCAACAGTTCAGACAAGGTAATTGGAAAAATCTATTTAGAGTTATGTTTTTCGAGTTTGTGCAAGCGGAAAATCGATACCTACGGCTTGTCTTATCACTTTATTATACTTTTGAGATATGAAAAGAAATACTAATATTCTCTTTTTTTCATTATTGTTCTGGGATATGACAGGTGATAAATCTATCTGACGAAGTTGAGGAATGGTTCATCAAGCATTTCGCTGGAGAAAATCGCAGAAAGGCGATGAAATATCTGAAACCGCACCACCGTAAAGAGTCTCACTCGGTCACCTTCTTCATTGGTGAGACTTTTTAACTTTAATACTCACCTGTTGATGTTGTGACATTTTTATTTGCACTTGCAAACACCAAAATCTTTTTCAGACCAACAAAAAAGCTTTTGGACCCCATCATACACATTAGGATTCCACAATGAAACCTTTAATTTTTGAGTTTTGTGGGTGGACAACTAACAGCTTCACGTCGTGTTATACTCTCTGTTGCATAGCATTATCCTGTCTGCCGAAGAATCTTTGTAGATTATAATCAATCTCTCTTGTTTGAGAACTGCCTTTAACTTGTCCTAAATTTAATTTCTGTTCAGGTCTTTTCACCGGTTGCTTTGTTGCACTTCTTGCTGGCTACATCATTGTGGCTCATTTGACTGGAATGTATAGAAAACACTCTGAGAACACTTTCTACATGGAAACCGCGTATCCCGTGCTTAGGCGAGTGATATAATTAAGAGATCAAATATCTGACTATGGATGATTACAGTCAAATCTATAGATACGAGAAACTAATCTTATATAAGCTAATACCAATTCATCTTCTTTCATGTGTTCTGCAGCATGTTTGGGCTCTTGTTTTTGCACTTATTCTTGTATGGCTGCAACATATTTATGTGGCGAAAAGCTAGGATAAACTATAGTTTCATCTTTGAACTTGGGTCCCAAAATGAGCTCAAATACAGAGATGTATTCTTGATATGTACCGCTTCAATGTCTGCGATAACTGGTGTCATGTTTCTTCATCTCTCACTTCTCGCAAAAGGTTACTCCTTTCGACAAGTTCAAGTGATCCCTGGCCTTCTATTACTGGTAATTAACAAACATTTCTCTCTTAATTATATGCATTTTTGGTAAATTTGTAATCTAACTCTGTTTGCTTTCTTCGCAGGTCTTCTTGTTACTACTAATTTGTCCCTTGAACATTTTCTACAAATCAAGCCGTTACCGGCTTATATCAGTCATCAGAAATATAATATTTTCGCCTCTTTACAAAGTCTTGATGCTCGATTTCTTCATGGCTGATCAACTTTGCAGCCAGGTAATACCTTAACTTATGTTTCCACAGACTGAAACTGAGCTGAAAACTGATATTCTCCATAACCTTGAATCGAATCATATCTCTGAAAATGTGTTAATTCTTATCTCACAGGTACCGATGCTAAGGAACCTAGAATATATCGCCTGCTACTATATAACCGGTAGCTATGCAACCCAGGACTATGGATATTGTATGAGAGTCAAGTACTACAGAGATCTAGCCTATGCAGTTTCCTTCCTACCATACTACTGGAGAGCAATGCAGGTAGTTCCTTCTCTCCCAAGCTTCTGTTCTTCTCTCCTAAGTTATAAAATACTGAAAAGGTCTTTGCGACAGTGTGCGAGGAGGTGGTTTGACGAAGGCGAAACGAGTCACCTAGTGAACCTAGGGAAGTATGTATCAGCGATGTTAGCTGCAGGAACCAAAGTAGCTTATGAGAAAGAGAGGAGCATTGGCTGGCTCTGCCTTGTGGTGGCTATGTCAAGTATAGCCACAGTTTACCAATTGTATTGGGACTTTGTAAGAGACTGGGGTTTACTACAACACAATTCCAATAACCCTTGGCTTAGGAACCAACTCATGCTTCGCCAAAAATCAATTTACTACTTCTCTATGGTACAAGTCCAAATAATACACACATATTAACATAATCTTTACAAATTACAAACATATTTAACTGAAGAAGCACCGGGTTTTCGTTTGTAGGTTCTAAATGTTGTTCTGAGGTTAGCATGGCTACAAACAGTTTTGCACTCAAGTTTTGAGCATGTGGATTACAGAGTCACCGGATTGTTCTTGGCTGCTCTTGAAGTAATTAGGAGAGGACAATGGAACTTTTACCGGTAAAATTAATTTCCTTTAAAGATATTTTATTGGAATCAGATTCAAGATATATATACTGATGATGATTGTGTGGGTAAAAACCAAACATTTTGGCAGATTGGAGAATGAGCATCTTAATAATGCAGGGAAGTTTCGAGCTGTGAAGACAGTACCACTTCCTTTCAGAGAAGTTGATGAAGAAGATTGATGGTATCATTATTATTAGCTTTGTCAGATTTGAAATAACAAGAGAAGAAAAAGGGGAGGATGGATTTGTTCTTTCTTGATCAAACCATATTTTGTGTTCACTGATCAAGAATCTTTACGATTATTATTATTGTTATTATTATTCTTGTCCAAAACCTGATGTAAGTAAAGAATCTTACTCCCTCTCTTTTTTGTTTCTTTTTTTTGTTTTTTTTTTTTTNTTTCTTTTTTTTTTTTTTTTTTTTTTTGCTTTTTCCTCATTGTTCATCATAAAAAAAAAAAAAAATTAGTGAAGAGATATCTTCTTTCCTGAGAATTACGGGTTCAAATGTGAACTAAGTATTTCATATATATTACAAAGATAAAATTACAGAGATTATATAGGCTAGAGAGAAGATGTACAAAGTAAATGTCAGATATTGAGTTTCCAAATTCAAGAGACAAAATAAAGAGAGATGTGATGTTGATCTTGGAACCCAACTACCGTTGATTGAGGATTGATTGATACACAAGATGGATACATTTACATGCATGTGTACACAAATTTTCACAACCACAAACTTGTATAAACAAAACTTTTAAGGGATCGTCGACTATCTTTTTGTACGAATCACTTGTAAAGATAGAAACGGAGAGAGCAAAGAGAACGGATAGAATTCAAAGACAAACAGAACGGAAGAAAAGATAAACGGAAAACAGAAAATATAGATGCATACGAATTTTATTGCTAGAGCTCTATAGGGTTCGAGAGGTTAAGAAATTTCAAAATACATTATGAGTTATGACTAAGTATTTATACTCTCAGTTAAACCGTCCTAACTCGTCAGACTTTTCATGGGTCACCTTCCGTTTTTTGCAGATAGCTTCTTCGATAGTTTCCTTTTCTCCGATGTGAATCTAAAAACTTCATTTCTAACGTAGAACAGAGAAAGACTTCCTTTTTCGTAGTTTCGCCTTCGATCTTTCTTGAATCTTCTAGAATGACGGTGAGTAATCTGTCTGAAAAGCTTGGCTTGGATGTCCATGATGAAATATCGGACCGTTTAGCTTGTCGAGAGTGTAGTAGGACACGTAGGTCGCATTTTGTGATAGCGTGAGTTAAAGTTGCATCGTGGATCGCATGTTCTCTTCAGAACCAATATGTTTGGCTTGATGCAATCCACGGAATGGCTTTGGCCTTGATAATCGAATTTGATGATCAATGTCTTCCCGCGACCTACGATCCATGTTCGGGTCGCGGGAATTCATTTTCGCGACCCAGATCTCTTTGTTTGTGTCGCAAGAACTTGTGCATGGGAAGACATGTGATCCTTGCTTTTCTAGGTCACAGAACGCATATGCGAGCTTTTTCGACGCTGACTTGGTCTCGAGTTGATCCGAGAAGAGAAGTCGCGAGCCGTTCCCTTTGTCCTGGTCGCGGGATCGACTCGACGAGTGGAGAGGCGAGCTGGAGCCGGGTCGCAAGTTAAGCATGGTCCATGGGTCGCATGTCCCTCTCCAATACAAGGTNACAGGGCCGGGGAGCCATTACGTCCTGTGGATCGCGGGTTTAACATGAGAAAGAAGAAGCGAGCTACAAGCGATTAAGAGTCGCAGGACAAGATCAATGAAACACTTGTGACAGTGGGTCGCGGATCGAACCGAGAAGAAGAAGAGAAGAGCTGCTTGTGACTACGGGCCACGGGACAAGGTCTGAGGACCAAAGTCGCGAGCCAGGGACTTCTTCAGGTAGCAGGAGCATGGGACGTAGACGAGTGGCTATCCATAGGAGTTGTCGGGTTGCAGGAAGACATTTACAAGGCGGATAGGCGAGCCGACCTTAGTCGTAGATCGCGCGAACCTGCTTCAGAGAAGCAACCATGGCTGTACATAATTTTGACCACGACAACTCTCGATGATATCAAATAATTCATGATTTGTTACTTAGTTGTTTTTATGCTATCAATCTCTAGGGGTGGAATCCGATCCCCACATTTAGCACCCAACTCTGCGTTGCTTGCTTGGCTACGGAGAGTTCGAGTATTGTATTCGGAGATTGATGCATGATAGTTAGTCACATACCGTAAGTTTCGTGTTATGATAGTTCCGATGCTCGGATAACGACTGAACTAATGCCTTGCGAGATGCGATCAACACGATAAGTTGTGATGTTCGCAGTTTGTCGTATACGAAACTTAGATGGAGGTCTTGGTTTGTGTTTGAAGGTAGGTAGTGAATTTTCCCCCTCAAAACTTTCTTTTAGTAAGTATAGAATACTTAGTCGGAGACGAGATTGTTCTCATACGGGTTGTGACCTTAAGTGTAGGAAACGTCGCCCTACTTATAATGCATGGGAATGAGATCGTTGTGGAGATCAAGTCGGAGTATACGAGCATTCTCTCCCACTCTTCCCTCGTTTATCGGAGGGATCAACTGAACTTATCGCGAAGACAAGCTGCCTACGTACCTAGAGAAGGGATCAAGTTGATTCGTAGTTCTTTGTTTAATCCTCGGTGTGGAACACCTACCGCAAAGTATTAACTGAAAATCGCTAGTCGTGAGAAGTCAGTTGCGAGTTCTACGCGGAATGTTGTTTTGTCGATGAAGAGTGATAGTTTCAAACTAGCTTTTGAGTTGATTTGTACGAACCAACGATAGAGGCATTTTGAGAGCCAAACGATTTATTAATGTAGGCGTTTTAAGAGCCTGTCCGTTCTGGACTTAGTCACGATGACTTGATTAGGGTGACTTGGTTGGATCATTCTATTACTTCATCTTCTCTCTTCTTTCGCACTTAGAGAAAATTTGAAATTGAGATATGGAAGGAGATGATTATAGAATGTACCTCGGAGATTGGTTGGAGAAGAAGAGGGAAGCCTTGATCGAGGAAATGAATTAACGGAGGCCTCTTCGAGAAACCTTAGGTCGCGGGACTTGGTCTTCCGTTCTTCCTAGGAGCTGCTCGGATTCGTCGGTCGCGGGATTGAGTCGGGCGTCCCAACCACGAGCCACGAAGGTCGCAATGGCAGCGGTGAACGAGGAGCGGCAAGCCATGGGCCTTCTTCGTGGCCCGCGAGCCAAGGGTTTCCTCCGAGTCACACGTCCAGCCCTTCATCTCTCCCCGCTAGTTGTGACTTGGGTCACGACTTGCTCCCGGCTGATGGTGACGCGAGCTGGAGCTCACCGGGTCGCGGGTTGCGTGGCCTCTCATTTTCCGCGAGCCAGCGAGGCGTGGGTCGCGGGTTCGGCCTGCCGCAAAAAGACGCGAGCCGGGGTATGAGTTTGGGTTGCAGAGTCTTCCTTCGTGCTGGAGGTGTGAGCCACTCGTGTTGTTCGGGTCGCGTCTTTGCGTCACTCGGAGAAAATGCGAGTTGTGGTGTCCGAGATGGTAGTGATGAGTTAGTCAGAGACCATAGTGGTAACATCGACGATCATAGCCATAGTATCGATGGCCATGTGGCTCATGATGATCAATTATCCTTGATTGCACTCGATATACGAGCTACGATATACTCCAAGGGTATCCGTTTTTTGGATGTCAAGATCGGAATAGCAGGTACGATGCCTATTTTGCCAACTTGCGGCGGTTGTCATAGATGAGTTTGATAATTCATTTTCTCCCATGCCTGGAAGGTTTTATCCGTTGTTGTCGACTCGGACGAATTTGACGTATTTGCGAGTATGATAACTCGGCTTATGACTTTGTGGTTAGATAATGTCTTGAGTTTGTTCGATGACTCATTGATCATGTGATGGAAATACTAGCAGGACGACTAGTGAGTGTGCAAGAGCAAAACTTGCAATGGTGCGTTATAGCAGTGCTCGCATGATTATGCTAGCTGCTTGGTGAATTTGTGCTCTTAAGACCAACACATTAGTTGGGTTTCGATGACATAGTCTTTGATTTGCAACGTATGTTTGTTTGAACAATTCGTTGATCATTCGACAGTGAACCAGTATGATAACTGATAGATGAGAGAGAGAAAAGTTTGCGGTAATGTGCTTGAGCATTGCTTGGATAGTTATGTCAGCTGTTTGGTGATTTTTTCTCTTTAAGACCAATGCATTGAATCGGTTTCGATGGGTTACTTGATCGGAGCGATCTTGCTTTTTGCGGAAAGAAAATGCATAAACCAAATATCCCACCGCGTGACGTTGCGTCGAGGATGTACCCTTGAGATGTTCGTGACCAATGTTTAGTTAAACTGGGTTTCCAAGACGAATTTGTTCCTTCCGAACCCCTGCTCTGTCCTCTAGCAAGAATCCTTCTGATAAACAAATCGTCGCGCGCGTTACCGTAAGAGGTGTTGACGTACTTGAGTGTTTACATTGTTGTGATCAGCAACAATGTGGCGTTTTGATACGCCTAAAAGGTTTGAGAACCTTTGAAAGCGAGCTGTGACAAGATTGTTAGCTCTAATGCTAAGTCTCATATGATAGTTTGCGTTTTAAGAGCTCCCGTATGGGACTATCATCGAAGTAGCGTAAAGTTTTAAGATGATCGATATCATATCCTCACCCGAACTCCTCCCCATCGAGAAAAGATCGAAGGTAAAATTGGGATCATGACCGTATCAGCACGTCGGAGAAACGTGGGGTTGCTGTCAGAGTTGGAGCCTGCGACTTAGATGAATTGTAGGTCGCAAGATGGCCGTTTAAGATGTGTTTCGTGATCCGGAAAGATTTTCAAGTCACGAAACGTTGCTTGCATGGTGTTTCCGCGACGTGGAGAGGTTCCTGCATCGCAGAACTTTGCTTGTATAATGTTTTTGCAACCCGGATAGATTCCTGGGTCACGGGATGATGATTCCATGAAGTCTCCGCGACCCGGATTTTATCTTGGGTCGCAAGATGAAACCACTGATGCGTTCTCGCTATCCAAACATGACTTTTGGGTCAAGGAATGATGCTGTTGATATGTTTTGCGACCCGGATTTGGTCATGGGTCGTGGGATGTTGTTTCAAAGACATAAGATGGCAAGATGCGTCTTGGAGAAGTCTAAGAAATCGAAGTAAGAAAAGCATGGATTGTGCCTTAGTACCTGTGTGGGCAGGAATTCACACACAACTAAAAACTTGTCAAACGGATCTTTTAAAGGATCGTCGACTCTAACTCTGTGAATCGCTCAGAAAGTAAAGGCAAGAGAACAAAGAACAAAAAAGGAAGTGGGGTCGTTTTATTGATCGTAAAGAGAATTCCCGAACACAAGTTGTTAAGATTTAGGCTATTCGAGAAGACCACGATGTAAAAGATGATCCAAGACCTACGACCTTAGATCCTATATATACTGCTAGCTAAACCGTCTTGGGGGCAAACTCCTTTCGGGCCGTCTTCCATTTTCCTCTGATATACTTCCTTTTCTCCGACCTCCTTTGGGATAGTTTCCTTTCTCTGAGATGTGCTGACAATTTTATTCTCAAACCTTTGATATATTGCATTTTAGGTCCGTTTTCGTAGTTGTTTCTCATTCATTTT
>OVAP01001925.1:0-17346 GCA_900406295.1 Aurinia saxatilis | reverse complement strand
GGGGGGGGGGGGAGGTAAGAAGAATTTCTTGTATATTCTCTAGATTTTTTGTGGACTCCTTGACTCTTCTCTGGATATTACTAAAATGTCTCCGGTTGATTGATTTGATGGCTCTTTTGGCGGATAGTAGCTTCTTCGATAGGCAGAAGTGTGATGTTCCAAACAATTAAGCGTTTCCCAAGGACTTTCTAGTAGTAGGTAGTAATATCTGTGGAGAGTGACGTGAGAGAATAATTTGAAGGGTCTTAGTGTCCTTGGTGCCGGCGTTGACAGTTGGACCACACAAGGAGAGTAATCTGAGGTTCCCGGTGGCTCAAAGAACGCAATAGAAGAGGGAAAAGTCAGGTGCCAAATGTCGTTAATTAAAGCTCGATCCAACTTCCGAAGTGTTGGCCCCTCCAATCTTTTATTTGTCCAAATGAAGAAACCTCCGCGCGCTGCCATGTCTTGTACTGCGATGTTCTCTAGGCAAGAGCTCATTTCGATCGTTCCTTGTATGGGAGCTAAGGTTTGCGGAATGAAGAAGTGTTCTTCGTGGTTAAGTATTTGATTGAAGTCACACAATAATATATACGGTATAGAGGCGAGTAAGGTGGAGTTCTGTAGTTGTTGAAGTTCATCCCAGAGCTGGTGGTGTTGTACATGGCAGTTAAAAGCGTAAATGAAGCTGATAGTGATGTAAATGTCGAGGACAGGATTGTAGATACTGCAGACGATCATTTGAGGAGATCTAGAGTAGATGATTATGGAGAGGGAAGGGTCCCAAATAACTAAGATTGCCAGATTCATTCGGGATAAAGTTGTCATCGGAGCTCTAGTTGGGGAAGAATCTGTTGACGAAATAAGAACCCGTTTCTTATTTGATGTGAGTCTCTAAAAGTGAGCCAATTAAATGTATGTATTCCTGCAAAAGTGAATGGAATTGTTGCCTTCTAGCATGATTGTTAAATCCTTTTGTATTCCAACAAAAAAATCTGCATACTTATATATATATCATGATGAAAGAAAATATAATAAGATTACAGACTTCCCTGATCGGGAAAGCTGTCGACGGGACCAGCGGAGTAGTCTGGTGGTGTTTTTGTTGTTGATGGAGCATAAGAAGTGGTGGAAAAGAGAATCGAGGTTGAGTTGCGCCTGATTGGAGTTCTCTCGCACGGAGTATCCGTTGGGTTGTTGTAAGAATGTCATCTGCAGTGGTATTGGAGTCAAGTTCCATGTGACCAGGGGTCTTGTGTTGCTGATGCAGGGGAGGTGGTGAGAAGGGAATGTGATGAAATAGCGTTGAGGGTTTTGAGTGTAGACATTAAGTTGTTGTTTCAATAGATTTCACTGCTATGTCGGTGTGAGAGGTGATCGTTGATTTGAGAGAAGCAGGAGAGTCAGGGAGTTTATGGGTCGCCGTATTGTGTATGGGTTCCTCTGAAGGCACAGATTGGGCTGTATGGGCTTACACAACATTGGTGGGCTTTGTTGTGGAGAGCCCAACTTCTGCTAAGTTGGTGGAGGGCCCGGGTTCAACATCCAGGATGGGGGCGATTACAGGGGGTCAGATAAGCGTTGTTCCGGTATAGCCAGTGAATGGGTTGGGAGGTCGGAATCGTTTGGTGACTTCTTCAATGAGGTGGTTGTGGATGAACGGAACTGCTTGTCCCGTGACTTGTGGCATCTTGAACTGGTGTGCCCAAACCTGTTACAAATCAAACACTTGAAGGGAAGGTGTGGGTATGATACTTTAATTCTGACTTCATTTCCTTCCCCGTCCCCCGCCGCGACTTCAAAAGGTAGGTCCTCAGTGAGATTCACCTCGATTTTGAGCTTTGCCTCACCTATGTTTGCGTAGTCGAGGATGGGCTTCTGGGATGGTTTGGGTGTTCCAATACCACTAGCTATCCATGTGACAACTTCGTCGGAGAACATTTCCGGAGGGATGTTGGAGAGGTGTGCCCAAGCTGGTGCGTGGTCGAGTTCATAGATTTGGATTGTGTCAGACGGTGAATAGGGAGTGACTATTAAGCTGCCTTTTGAAACTTGCCAGATTCCTATTTCGAGAACCCACTGTCGTGTCGTGATGTTCGGGATATGGAATAGGTAACCATATCCCCCTGCCTTGTGCACCGTTAGATGCCCAAATCTGCCCCAAATTGGAGAAAGGTCTTTTGTGACTTTTGCAATTGGAGGGGGAGTTCCGTAGAAGTGACCAATTACAAACTTCTTCCAGGTCTCTGATGTTCTGCAATGGACTTCGGCTGGAATGGTGATCTTTCGGGTACCATCTGGTAGGATCGTCGGTTTGGTCATCCATTTAAGCTCTTGTCGGGACGGCTTAACACGCTTTGCCCAAGATGGAGGGCGGTTGAGGAGGCTCGAGGGGGGAGGGACTGATTTTCTGTGTATGCCTGGGAAACGGTTGTGATGAGAGGGATGCGGAAGGATTTGGTCCCAAGATGGACGAGACCAGTAAGGTGTGGGAGACTTGGGGGGATCTGGGTTTGAGGCAGGGGGATAAGACCGGGTGTAGGAGTATTATTATTTGATGTGGTGGGATTGTGGTCGGATGTCATAGATGGGGTCAGAGTGTGTGGTTGATGGGGTGGGTTCAGGCCAACAAGAATTTGAGGAGAAGAATAGGACTGTGGTGATGTCGGTGGAGTAATCACCGCATCACTTGGAATTTTTTTGGATTGGGTGACAGTGTTTGGTTTACCATTTGGGGAAGGAGAGGCGGGGGGAAAAGAAGAATGGATCAGATTTTTTAGAGGAGAAGAGAGAGGGGATTTCCTAGAGAGAGGAGGAAAGTCAATGAGGGACGGGGGATCTGGCGGATCTGGGTAGGACAAGAGTGATTCTCCGGAAGAAGTCATTAGATCTTACATGTGGGGGTGCCTCGATTGTCGGGCATGGGAGAGAAATAGCCGTTGGTAATTTACTTATATATAGAGTTAATATTACCATAATACCACTTTCATCATTACAAATAAAATACGTGTCTCTTCAACCTTTGAAAGTCCAATATATCTTCTTAAACTCCGAAATAGAGTGACTTAAAAAAACACTTCCTTTGATTTCTCCATCCACATTATATAGTCCAACTCAAAATAAAATAACAGAGAAGAACATAGACCTTAAGTGCAGACTCTTGATCATCAACCCTCTCGTCAATTCCTTTTTCTTCATAAGAAAAGCTTGTCCGTTTGACCCAACCAACTAAACTGACCTCAGACTTCATCTTCTTTTGTCAATCGAATGAACCCAAATCTCAGTTTCGTTTTCCATATCTCATCAAAATAGCACCCAATCCAGGATCATACCCGAAAATAAGAACAGATCTCTATCGAGTCTCGTTCTGATATCAATTGTATTTACATATTGGGTCTATATCTATGTTTGTCGTATGATGAGACATAAGCAAGCTTGAGCATAAAGTACAGACACATAGATTTGTTAACTAGGGTTCATTTTCTACTCCCCGGGACTAAGTCCAGATTCAAATCCACTAGATCAAAGAAAGCAAATACAACATTGCATACGCGTAGTCATGAACACATGTTTATTCATCATGATCTTCAACTCTTAATCTATTCCATGGATTCCTAAACTTCTAACCAAGTTTAGATTTGAAACCTGAGATTACCAATCTCTTCATAAACACCAAAGGCAGATCTTCTTGTTTCTCCGATATCCATTGGTGGACGACACCGCCACACACAACGGTGTGCTTCTCTCGATAATACCTTAGGTGCGTGATTTTTCATACCACCACCTCATTCTTTTTATAGACAAACACAACCATAATCCTAATAACTCAAAGTCACTATGTGGGCTCCGATATGCTTTGTCTAACTGGGCTTTTCTTCTTTTTATAACAAAGCCTTCACTTGACTTGCTTCGATATGCTTTGTCTAACTGGGCTTTTCTTCTTTTTGTAACAAAGCCTTCACTTGACTTGCTCCTCAAGGCAGCATCACTCTCACCACCATCACGTTACATTATGGCAATGTCTTCAAGTTCAGTAACAAGATAACTCAGTCAATGCTACACTTACAATCTTCAACATGATCTTGCCCGTGCCTTTGATCTTGGATCTTTACACATTCCCCATCCTGAGATGAGTATCAGTCTTGCTCTTGTGGTAAGAGATGGACATCTTCTTGACGATGCAAATGTGGGTGGTGAAAACTGTTTTTCAAGCTATTTAATCACTATTTAATTCGTTGGATTTTTTGCCAAGAATTTAATTCGTTCAATTATTTAACTCCAAATAGTTTCGCGAAACACGCCCAAAAATATTCACGGAAATCATTTGCAGAATTGTACATATTTATATATTAAATATATTTTGAGTTTGAAGGATTGAAACCTTCAGCGAAAGCGTTAAAAACGTTTGCATAACTGTTTCAATAATAACATTTAAATTAAAATTTGCAATTCTTAAGCGATAAGCGGGATCGATTTTGATGAATTAAGAATGTAAGAACAAAATAAAGCAGGATATAAGAAAAAAGAATTAAGGATGAGATTAAACGAGAATTTTATAAACCCGAATATAAAACGAACACAGAGTCGAGATTTGTTTAGAGTCATTTCTATTCACGTAGGGGATTGTTGAATTAATTTTTACAAACCTTATTAGGTTTCATTCTTTTATAAAAAAATTGAATGAATGTGAATAAGAAATAAGTCATTACACTCATTAAAAAACCATAAGAATATTGGCTAAGTTTTAAATGAGGTTAAAATTCTTTTGTTTAACTATGGAGAAGTTTAAATACACTATGGTGTATTAGAGAGGAAATCATAAATCGCGTAAGAACGTACCCTATCGAGTCAAACTGAACCATTTTAGATTTGGATTTGAACATAGAACTGAGATTGAGACATGGATTTGATTAGTGGATCATAAATCTAATACACCTATTTCTTTTGGACCAAATCTTTTATTTGATTTTGGACCCAATAGACTATGTGTTTAATTTGTTTACTTACTAAAACACAAAAATCCTTCTCAAAATCAAATCAAAACGTGAGACATTTCTTTGTCTTAAACTCCATATATTTTCATTTGATAATGATTACAATGTGGAGCTAATTTTTATTTTGGTTTGAACTCATAAACATACGTGAAGACATAATCATGTCTTAATGATCAAACCTCCTTTCTATTTGACCAAATGAAACATATGACATCATTCCAAAGATTCATACTTAAATTGTGAAGGATTGTGGAATGTTTTGTTTGTGTAGGAAACGTATACAATCAATGAATTTTTACTTGATTTTTCAAACGTAAGCATTAAACTGTAATACGTTTGAGATCAAAACGTTTCAGTACCGAGCCTATAGAAGCAAGGCTTGTTTCTCTTCTCCAAATGTTGATCAACACACTATTGACACATTCACACACCCCAAAAAAATTGTTTTTAGCAATCTCCCCTCTCTTCTTCCATAAAAAGTGTGTCTTGAGAGTATATCGTAGATTCTTAGTGTGCAGATTCTATAATTTGAGTATCGCGACTATAGTCTCACACAATTTTATCCAAGGATTCAGAATCTCATAAAACCGCTACACTGCGGGAGATTTTATGAATTGAGGAGAGAGATCTAATCTCGATTCTGTCATTTTAAATCCGTTTTACAGATTATCGTTTAATTCCTTCTCCTTAATTCATTTTCCTTAAATCCGATTTTCAGTTCCTATAATCTTAATTTGATAAAATTAAGATTGTAGGAACTGAAAAATTGAATTTAAGAAAAATGAATTAAAGATGAGTTTAAACAAAAATTTATAAACCCGAATATAAATGAACACAGAGTCGAGATTTGATCTTTGTCCTTAATTCATCAAATCTTCAGCAGTGTGATAGCTTTATAAGATTCTGAATTACATGATAAATTTGTGTGGAGACTAGAAACGCAACACTCGACTATAAAATCTGCGCACTATAAATCTACATTAAACTCTTTACAAAAAAAGAGGAGGAGGATTGCTATTCGTTTTTTCTTGTTAATTTACATAATAATGTGTGAATGAATAAATAGAATAGAGAAGTGTCTTTGTTTTATATAAGCTGCACACATGAAATGTTTTTATTTATGTATTTAAGTAAATTAAAACACAATCATCACTCTATAACAAAAAATTGAATTTGACTTGTATGTTACAGATGTTGCAAATGAAATTGTAAGTTCCACATCAAATAAAACAAAACGTCCCCTCCTTAGTGACTAAGTCAAAATAGAATCTTTGGGTGTAAAATATTGTTTCTAACATTTGATTGTTTTGTTTTTCTTTGTTTTTGTCTTTTATCTCAATTCGAGAGAATGAATTTTAGGATTTATTGGATTTCTACAACTCAATTTCATCACCGTCTGTAAATTCTGACTAAAATCGGTTTCGTCTGCACCTTTAAGGTCGGAACTGGTTCCCTTTTTTCCTTTTTTAAGTTTGTAGTTTTTAGTTTTTTCCGGTTCGATTCAAATCAGTGGGTTGTTTGGGTGGAAAAGTGAGGAGGTGGAGAAAATGGTCTTAGATTGGATCGATCTGTTTTCGATCCATGATTTAGATCAGTTTCCTATCTTTTCTCCTTTGTCTTTCTTCTCCTGGGTTAAGTAGCTACAGGTTTTTGCTAAATCTGGCGACCTAAGCCATTTTACTCGATCTCCTAGATTTGAATTTGCATGTCTAGATCGGTTCCTTCTTAGCCATCCTTACTTCTTTTATATGCTTTATAAGGGTTCAATTCAGGTTTTGGTTGAGGGAAACGTGGTTCTCGCGCAAGCACCTTTGGAGAAGTTTGGGGCTCCCTCCCTTCGATTCATCTACAGTTCTTCTCCTCAATAATCACCGTCTCTCAGCTGTTATCATCAGTGGCATGTTCATGTTCGAATCGGGCAATAAAAGGAGGATTGAAGAAGGATCGGTCTTGAAGATTTTTGGTGTCTCAATCAGCCCTCCTCCTCCCTGTTATACCATGCGGCTTGGCGTTAAGTGAAGCTTTCTCTATCATTCGGTGCGATAGACCGAGGATGTTCGCTAACATCTTTGTTGCCCTATGTTTAGTTGTTTTCATCTAAATTTGTGTTGTCCTTTAGTTTGCTGTATAAGTTTTATGGTTTGTCTAATTTTAAGTCTGTGTTTTTTTTGTCTCCGACAACCGTTTGTGGTTGTGCGGCACTGCCTCTACTCCGGTTGTTCTTTTACCGAATGTATTTTGGTTTGCAATAAAGTATAATTTAGTGGAAAAAAAAGAATTTTAGGATTTATTGTTTAAATAATTTAAACAAAAGTTGTTTGTGCTAAAATAAAATCAAACATTTGGCCAATATATTGTATTAATCCAATTCATAAACTCAATCCAACTTAATTTGATTCGTTTCGATTTAGTGTTTATGCAGTTGAGATTTTTCTCTTGTTAATACACAATAGTATAATTAACTTTCTACATATAATTTAGTTAATATTTTTATAGCTTTTTTCTATGAGTCAAAGAGCTATTTCGTATTTACATCAAACCAATTTAATCTTTATCAACTATTTTGCCGGTGAATTATAATTGTTTTATGATTTTAATTGGTCCAACAAGGGTAAAGGTGAAGGTCATTTAAGCCTTTACGACCCAAGTTACATTTATTTGCTATACTCATCATTAAGAGGCACAATGTATCTCTTAACCAAACTTCTATTCCCTCTAATTTGATATTT
This sequence comes from Aurinia saxatilis, assembly GCA_900406295.1. Lineage (NCBI taxonomy): Eukaryota > Viridiplantae > Streptophyta > Magnoliopsida > Brassicales > Brassicaceae > Aurinia > Aurinia saxatilis. The sequence continues at coordinate 9,644 of OVAP01001925.1, read as the reverse complement.
ATGGTGTATAAAACGAAACAACTGTTTTGGTAGAGGATTAAACATGCGTCAATACCAAACCAATTAGACTTCATTATGGAATAAATTATATTAATTACATTTGTTTTAAAATATGCGCATGTGAGAACTTACAAGGTATTAGCTTTTTGTCCGCTCTCACTTGGAAAAATAAAGCAGATTAGCAGCTTTAAATTGCTTTTAGATTTAAAGTTCCAATTTACTAAGAGAAATTAGAGAATAATCTATTTTTAAAAAAATTAAAATTGATAAGTCAAACAAAAGACACTACAAAACCAATTAAGATATTAGATTATTAGCTCCAGTTAGATCCAACTTAACGGTATATACTCTCTATATTTTTTAAAGTGTGTCGTTTTGACTCTTTGCAAATAAATTAATAAAACATATTAAAATTCTGTTATGGCTCTAAATAATAAATTGACTATATATATTCTTTTTTAAAATTAAATTTGGTATTTAGTATTACAAATTATATTAGAAAATCAAAACGATATTTTTTGTAAAATAAAAAAATAAGTCTAAATCGACACTCTTTAAGAAACGGAGAGTATATATATTTCTCGGTTTTCTGTTTGCATCATATAAACAATTTTATGCTTTGATCTAAATTAACTATAAAAATAAAAATAGGAAATAATAATAAATATTATTGATATTAGGATGAGTCAAATTCAACAACAACACATGGAAGCATAATACATCAACTACAAGAACTCAAAGAAACACAAAAGGCTTAAGCATCCGTCTTTGTTCATAAACGTAAGGGAAAAAAACAAAGAAGAAAATTTCTTAAAAGAGCAATCCAAAGGCCAAAACCACAATAGACCCGAAGAAGTTAGGGATAAAAGAGGAAGCATCAGAGGTAGGGCCCGGCGCTGGAGCCTCAACCGCTGCAGCCGTCTGTTGAACCGTAGAGAACGCTATCATCGCCACCAAAACCGCCACAAAAAGCTTCATCTTCATTGCCTCCATTGATAGTTTTGGATTTGAGACTTGGAGAGAGCATATGAAGAGAAGAAAAGAAAAGGTTTTGGTGATTGTTGTTTGTGTTGTGCGACTTGTGAGTTACATTTGTTAGTGTTTATATGCACGAGTACGCATGTAAGTCCAAGTGTGTACATGTCACTTTACACCAACGCATTATATAATTTAATTTTATTACTTTATTATATATCCCATTATGAAATTTGTTAAGGTTGAGAAAGTTGTTTAATAGATGTGTTATGCTGTACTATGGAATTGGTTTATGACACGTAAAGGTTTTAGTTCATCAATTAGGTATATAAAACAGTTAAAATTATGGAAGAAAATAGTTGGAAAGAGCAAAATGAGGAACGCGCACTATTGTCTGTGGGATTGTATTTATTATATTTATCAATGACGGCAAATTAATCTTTTATTACACTGTCATAGACTCCTAAAAAATAGTTAAATTTAGCAGACCAAACAATATCGTTTTTAATCACAAAATAATACATATATAACACACGTCTGTATATAAACTACATTTCGAAATTAGAAATGTTCTTAGATAGCAACTTTGATGAAATAATGATTTATGAGTTAATTTTTATTCTCAGTTAAATTATGTTTCTGTGAACGAGTTTTTCTTAAAGATCTTTTTTCTATGGTATTTAATTTCCTTCCTCTTTTCGTACACTTCATCTGAGTAAGATCTGTCCACAAGAAAATGATTACTAAAACTTTTAAATAGTGTTTTTGGTGTGAAATGAGTAGATATGAGATAAGCAATGAGCTGTTTAATTGTTTCTTATAGGCAAAGACGATTGAAATCGGATGATGGTTCCATGTGCTCTAAGCTAAGTAACATGACTTGGCCTAACCCATAGTTCCCCAAATTATTGTTCATTTTTTTCTATCTTTATTTCCCTTTTTCTCTTATTAAACGACTTTTTCGGCGTATCAAATTTTCGTTTATGATTCGGTGTGTCAATATTTAACTCCAACATTATTAAGTAATTATTCAAAATGTTAATTATCTATACTATCACTAGTATTTGATCATTTTCATCCTAACCTTCCTTGCTTAATTATATGTAGATTCATTATCCAATAATTCAATATTGAAACTGTTTATTTTATTTTATTTTTGTCATCAACATTCACTATTATTCATATCCGTTCAGAAAACTAAAATGGGTTAACATTATGAACGTAATACATATTTTGACATAATATTCGGGCCTCTCGGACCAATCTATATGCTCTTAAATTTAGACTACGCGGTATGTAACGAACTTGGTAATGCTCAGAACCATCGGAAAAATGCTGAAATGTAATAAAGTACGAAGAGAATGCCGGCCATTCCGTCGGGAAAGTGGTAATCCTCACTAAATTCACTCGCCCAAAGCCCTTAGCTTCTAACATCCTTAACCCAACCTTAACCCGTTTTATTATCCGTAGGTTTCCATGATCCATCGAGAAAACAATTTGTTCATGATGTGTATGGAAGGATATGAGGGGGAGTTAATATGTTCGCCTCATGACCTGTTTCCAAATGTTGTTCTTCCACCCAATGGAAAGCCTCATTCATCGCAAGTTCCAACGTTGCCGTCGGAGACCGATCTATACTTTGGAACACCTTATCATTCCGTGCCTTCCAGATATACCATGCAATCCACGAAAAATCTTGGGTTGCACACTCCGCCGGTAATCGCCAAAAAAGATAATCAAAATTCGTGAAAACCAAAGCCAAAGGGAAAGCAGACGGAGGAGTAGGAACATTTGAAAGCGCCCACATCTAGGGCAAGTCGTATCGCAATTAATACCTCTGGATTTGAGATTTTCACTGACCAAGAGACAACCCGACAAGGCTTGCCAAAGAAAATGGTGAACTTTTTTAGGACACTGTACTTTTCAAACATAAGCATGTAGGGGTCTGATGTCCGATCCATACAGTGTACTATTCACTCTACTATACCATCTATTATATTCCACCTGATACCCAGACTTAATTGTATACCTTCCAGTCTTTGTGAAATGCCATCCAAAAGTATCTTGGACTGGCACACAAGCCAGTCTTATTCCACAAATCAGTTCCACATCCTCAGAGGTAAGTAATTGCTTGAGAAGTGGGACATTCCATGATTTTTTCATCCCATCCATAAGTTGGTCAACCGTAAGGTTAGGAAAGAAAGCGTACCCCGGCCCTTCCGCCAATTTTGGATTAACAGACGGTTTCCATGGGTCATTACATACAAAAATGGTTGTTCCAGATCCAACTCGTTTGATCAAGCCTTGTTGGACTAAGTCCCGGGCCGAAATAATACTCTTCCACCCATAAGATGGTGACTAGATTCTAATTGGATCTAAGGCATGTGTGTATCGATAATACCGACCTTTGAAAACCCTGACAAATAAAGAATCAGGAGCATCAATAAGTCTCCGTAACTGTTTAGCAAGTAGTGCAGTATTAAAATCCTCTATTGTACGGAAACCAAGTCCGCCATCTTGTTTTTTCCGACATAGTTTCTTCCACGCTTTCCAATGCATATTGTTTTGACCACCACTCGTTATTTTGGTGGTGACAGCCCTCAGTAGCCGAAAACATGACATTACATAAGTGGGCGTCGAAGTAGTTACCGATTTGAATAATACTTCCTTCCCACCCCCTTGGACAGAAGATTGGATGACCACCCCGTCGTCCGTTTGTTTATACGGTTTCGCATATAAGAAAATACCTTGGCCTTTGATCCCCCCAGACTTTCCAGTAGTCCCAGATAAGAACCCATTCCACCGAGCACCGTTATTCCTAACACCTGATGTAACTCATCATGAAGCGTTTGTGGCACTGTATGACCAAAGAGTACCAAGGACTTATCAAGAAAAGGATATCATCCGCGAAAAGTAGATGAGTTATTGATGGGCATGCAGTAGCTACCTTTATACCAGTCAAGCTTTGTTCAAATTCCGCCTTCTGAATATTCGCTATTAAGACTTCCGTACAGAGTATAAATAGATACGATGATAAGGGATCTCCTTGTTGTAGTCCTCTTTGTGGCTGAATATGTCCTTTCGGTTGTCCGTTAAACAGAACTCTGTATTCAACCGATGATATACACCACATAATCCATATTATCCACTTCTCTGCAAATCCCAATTTCCGCAAGAGGGCCTCCAAAAACTTCCATTCGACTCTATCATAGGCTTTACTCATATCTGTTTTGACCGCAAGAAACTTATCACTACAAGATTTGTTTGTACGTAGACCATGAAACATTTCCTGAGCAATAAGAATGTTATCTGAAATCAATCGTCATGCCGCAAAAGCTGATTGTGTTTCCGAGACAATGATCGCCAAAATCCCTTTCAACCTTTCACACAAGAATCTTGTTATAATTTTATAGCCTACGTTGCAAAGGCTGATATGTCGAAACTCTTGCATTTTACAAGGCCGTTCCGTTTTGGGAATCAGACAAATGTTAGTCAATTCAACCTTTTATCAAAAAACCCCGTTTCCATAAAATCTCTAACCAGTTCCACTAAGTCTGTTTTCACCACCGACCATGATTTTTGAAAGAAAAGGACCGTCATACCATCCGGTCCTGGTGACTTCTCCGGATGCATTTTAAATAGGGCTGACCGGACCTCCTTTTCCGTAACAGGAGCAAGGAGTTTTGCATTCATGTCTGAATCAACTTTGCATGGAACCTCCTTTAAGATGTCCTCAATATTGCCCAGATCCAAGGTTCGAAAAAGATCCGAGAAATAATTGACCGCAATTTGTTCAATCTCTCGTTCGGATGTAACCCACGTGCCGTTCGGATGTGTAAGGCCCACAATTCTGTTGCGGGCTTGGCGCAATTTTGTTTGCGCGTGAAAGAAGTTCATATTCTGATCTCCCTCCTTTAACCATAAATTTCTACTCTTTTGTTACCAGAAAAGCTCCTCATCCTTATAAGCATTTCGTAGTTCCAGTGTGATTTTCTCCAACTCTTCCTGGGATCGTGAATCATCATTCTGAAAATCTTCCAGTTTTAGTTTAAGGTCGTCAATTTTATCTTGTCCGTAATGAACTAAAGTCCGACGCCATTGCGAGATGGAGTGTCGGCAATTTTTTATTCTCTCGACAAAAGTACCTTTCCGCTGATCCTCATGGATCTCAGACTTATTCCAACCTTCCTCTATGCATTCCATCAGACCGTCTTTCCCCAACCACCTTTTATCAAACCAAAATTGTCCATGAGTCTTTGCCACCTTAGCATCTAATGTCGCCACTTGAGGACGGTGGTCAGATCCTATCATGGGTAAATATTCAATGTAAGAGAAAGGAAAGAGTGAGTGCCATTCTCCATTGGCCAGCCCTCTATCTAATTTACATCTAATAACTTCTTTGTTCTGACGACCACGCCATGAAAACGTATCTCCGAGGGAGGGGAACTCCGTTAAGCCGCAATTTGAAATCATTGTGTTAAAAGAAAGAAAGGAAGAAGCTGGTCGTAGTCGTCCTCCTTTCTTTTTATGATTTCCTATAATTTCATTTAGATCACCAATTATGAACCACGGGTCCGTACATGAATTTCCTACTCGATTCATTCGTTCCCAAAATTGGTCCCGTTTTTGTGGAATGGAATCACCATAAACAAAAGTAAGATAAATATCCTGATTTTTAAATTTAACCCCAATATCCACCATTCGATTACTAGTAAAAAGCACATCAACATGAAAAGCATTATTATTATAAAATAAAGCCAAACCACCACTAGTGCCAGTGTGCCACCTGGGTCGACCGTTACAAGTTTTTCTTAACCTAAATTAAATTGAAAATTTTGCATAAAAACAAATTCTTTCTTTGTTTCTGAGAGAAACAGAAAATCCGGTTTATGCTTCTTCCAAAGCTCCCGCGGATGTCTTATGGTCAAATAGTTATCGAGACATCTGCAATTCCAACTTAATACCTTCATAAAACATTAAATCTTTTTTGGGGATGTTATTACCCCTTTGATGCCTGTACCATCATCCAATTTCGACTGATAAAGGCCATTCCCGTTTCGCACCTCATTTTTAGCGACATGTTTCTTCCTTGGTGTACATGCCTGAATGTTGCGTTTTTTGGAATTTGCACCCATTAAACCATTAAAATGTTTGGTAACCTTCCCCCCCCCCCCCAGTCTGCCTCCATGGCATGTTATCATCAGCTATAGCTGATGTGTGTGTACCATTACCAGTTCAACCTCCGCCTCCACTACTCCCGCATCACCGTTAATGTTCAACAACTCCCCTTCTTCTTCTTCTTCTATTACCAGCATCGCAGCAGCCTGTGTACCAGACGTTGGAATAAACTCCTCCTCTGACTTAATGTCATTTTCACTAAGTACTATCGCATGAGCATCATTCTGGCCAGGGGAAGTAGTTTCCAGATTGATCTCTGGGATGAACTTCTCATGTTCCATACTGCCATGTACCTGCAAATTTGCAACCTGACTCACTCCTGGTAAAACCGCATTATTGAATGTCGCTTGTTGGTTGACCGTTGCACCATCTGTGCTTACACCATGTGGCTCTATAAATACAGCTCTGCGAGCTGTGTTCTCTCCCACCGATGATACATACATCACCTGTTGCAATACTACAGGTACCCCACCATCAGGAACCATTTCAGTACGGCTTTGTTCATGTTCCACATCTTTACCGCTTTCTGAAGTCTTCCCAGGCTGATATGTTCCTTCGGGAACAGTCCCTGAGCTAGTTCTCTGCCCTGATCTAACCACAGAATTCGGCCGCCGTCAAGCATCTGGCATGAAACTCGAGGAATGATCCCTGGTATGTCTCCATGTTGATTATCGACCCGTGGTTTTGTCCGCACTATGCCCTATAGGCTCTTTTCCTTCCCTGCGAGCCATTTCTTTTGAAGTCTCTTCATCCGAGTGAGTGTGAGCAGACTGGGTGCGCTTGCTGCTCTCTCCTCTCTCCCTTCTATCACGAGACTCTGCTTTGGTCTTGAAGTGCCTGGAGTCACGATCTTGCTTGCCTTTTGTTACCGTTGCCTTGTAGCTTTGCATTTTGGGAGCATCATCATCAGGGTTGTCACCTGAAAGTGTAGCTTCTTGGCCCTGTTGTAAACCGCACCTTTGTGTCTCATGACACAAACTAAAACATCGGCGGCAAAACCCGAACAAGCGTTCATACCGCAGCTTCAATAAAATCTCCACTCCGTCTTCAAACTCGAGCTCGGTCTCGAAGATAAGAGGCTTGAATCCATCCACCGTGACCCGGATTCGACCTTCATGAGTATCAACCTCTCTCAGGATCCCAAGTTCCCTTTTAATGCTTGCAAAGACTGGTTGTATCCAATAGTGTAGCGGGATCTCAATCACTTTAATCCAGAAAGTGATAGCATAGGGATAATTGAAGTCAATTGCTGGTTCCCATCTCACAGCCGAGAGCATCCAATAGTCAAAACGGAATGGTTCCATAGCGAGCACCTGAACGATATCTTCCTCTTCTTGGAAATCTATCTGAAATATTCCAAACCCCAAATCCGCCAGACTAACCCTTTCCTCCACACCCTATATGCGTGGGAGCATATAGAGCAAATTAGGCAGATTTTGTTCCCGAGGATTCATACAACGACCAATGAGGGTTTTGGAGTACCTTTTGATCAAATCTGCATTATCGATTTTTGGTACCTTGATTTTAAGCTTCCATGCACCAGAGCCCTTGCCAACAATGCCGTTCTTTGGAAACCCATTGGAACCAATCATGTTACTTTGAGACATGGTAAACCCAACAAAAGAGAGCCACTTAAATTGTGGGACTTGTTTTAGATGACAAACTATCGAGAACCCAGAATAAAGAATCAATATTATGCCGAAAAATGATATGATTCGTTGCAAAACATACACCAATATATGTAGTACATAGCAAATCACCGTAATAACTCCACCCAATATACACCAAGACCATCGTCGTATCTCATCACCGATATAAAATCCTGCAAGTTTTCTTAAAGTTATCACACTCAGATCTTCACCATTGAGTCGTCTTATCCCTGTATTTACTGTCCGTTGATGCATCATGATCTGCCATAAAAGCCACTTCAATCGACATTAAAATATTGTACAGGCACCGTATCTTTGAGATCCTTTAAGAATATATGATTGGATCATAATCCCCCCTTCGAGAATCCAAGAGATTTGTGCCCATTCGTCTACGATTCTCCAGATCCCCTCCCCACATCCACCAATCGAATCCGTCAAGTTTCCATAGAGACCTCTTCTGATTTGATTTCCAAACCCGAGTATCCTTCTGGACTCCATTGTGTCGGTAAAATAACACAATCACTATTTGTTCGAGGTTCTGGATTGAGGAACTCAAAACAAAAAGCTTAGCACAAACACGAAGTATCTAGTGAGAATTTGCTTTATTGATATTGTATGAAAAGATCTCTCGTAGTGTTAAGCTTTTAGGGTTGTTAAGCCAGAAAGAGAAGATCTAACAAGTTCAACCTAGTAAGATATATATACAAGATTATGACAACTTGTCGATGGGTTAAAGCTTCCTAGATCTTCTCGTATTTCCTTTCTCTTCGCCCTTCCTTTTCCTCTTTTTCGGCTCGCCATTATCTTCTTAGGGTTTCAAGTCTGCCTAGTCTTGTGGATTTATGCCCACCTCACATTTAAGCCTAACCATGATCAAATAATGACTTCGCAAAAGAGAAACAACAAAACTATTCGAAAGGGTTTTAATTCTTCTGCCGTCACCTCCATATTCCGATCTTGCCTCCCCGGTGGTTGGTGCTCCTCACCGCCATCGGGGGAGCTTCCCTTTGCTTCTCCTTTGTCTTTCTCTTTGTTTCTATCGGCCTCCTCCTATGTTGTTTCGTTTTTCGGCAGAGTGGATCCGTTTATTGTGGGTAGCAGTGTGGTATCTCTGTCGCGGTGGTCATCTACAGGGATGTAGTGGGGTTTTGGTCTCTTGCGAGAACCCCCTTGCTCTGTTCTGTCTTTGTTCTGCTCGTTTCGGTTCTGGGAATCTTTAAATCGGTTCTTTCAGAGGCGGTTCTCTGTTCGTAGGAGAAGGTAATAATCGGATATGATTGTGTATGCGGTGTCTTTGTGGCAGACGAAATTGATAATCGTTAGCATCCTCAATAGGAATCTGGCATTGTCTTCGATCTAAGGTTCTCGATTTGGTTAAAGATCCCCTTTGTCTCGGCTTTCTCAAATGGCTTCCAATTTGCTCATGTGGCCTTGATCTCATTATCCGGCTGACCATTTCATCCTCCTCACTACTTAATACTTGTTCTTATTCGGCTTGCACTTTGTGGAGCTTCCCCCGATTNTATACTATTTGGTGTTTTAACCTGCCTACAACCCTCCTCTCTCTTTTGGTGGTCATCATGATTGCTTCCGGTTCAACCTTGTACAAAGCTTGGTTGAGTTTGGTATGCTCTGGAAAGATGCGTTTTCGCTCCTTGTACCTACATTATAGATTTGTTTGAAACATAGTTTGTTTCACAATGCTCTCAACGATGTTTACAACTCGAGCCTTTCTCGACATCTTCACTCTCGAAGAAGATTGAGTTTCGTGATTTGTTTCTTTGTCTTGTCTGTCCGAATTGAGTTTTTAAGGAATTCCAGTGTTATGAGGTAGTATTTATT
>OVAP01001924.1:0-21488 GCA_900406295.1 Aurinia saxatilis | reverse complement strand
ATTATATCCTCGGCTATATGTGTGCTGAGCTATGCCGAGCACGTAATATAGATCCTTTAGACCTCCTTCATGGTTGATTTGGGGTATGTAATGTGGGTTATATATTGGATAGGGTGAAAAATGGTCGAGAAACGTCCGGGCTTAAGTTTTGGGTTAGTTTTGTAAGGATTGTAGTTGTGATTTCGTGGACTTTAACTTGGACTCCTTCTGGGCTAGAAATGGAAAAGTTGTGGAAACAATAGTCTCCAAATATCTGCATTTTCCGTTTGCCAGTTTAATGTCGCCTCTGCTGCACTAATCAGTGTCAGTGAGCCATCCAGATTTCTTTTTTTGGACTCCTAATTTTCCATGTGTTCTTTATGTTGCCTTGCTCGAATTTTTTTGTGGAAAGATCTGATTTTGAGAAGATGATAAAATGTCAAACATATAGCATGGGCGGATATTTTAAGGTTCCGGTGTTGGCGGAACTGATGTGTTTATGTATAACACATAGTACTCAAAACTCTTTCCAAATGGTTCTCCAAGGAGGCCAACTTGTGGGTCTCCTGATTCATATCTTTCTTTGAGCCTTTGTTGGGTGTTTTTTTCTCTTTGTCTTTTCGGCGTTTCTTCGTCATCATAATCACCCATATCTTCCTCTTATTCACCCATCAAGCATCTTTGGCAATCACAAACGTCAAAGAATTTTGTGACCATCTTCATCTTTGAATTAGTTGTTAGATCTTCGAGCGCATTGAAAGATTCAATTGGGAATCCTGGTAGATTGGCATCTTCTTTAAAGTTTCTTGCGTTCTTCACCGGAGAGATCGTGTTGATTTTTGTGCAAAAGGTTGAGGGTCTTGATTTCTCATTATTATGTGGCTTGAAAGCTATTTCCAATGTTCCATCTTTTCTCTTGTGGATAGAAGATTCTACGAACTGTATCGGAGTGTTATTCTCATGGATCTTTTCGTAATTTGTTACCCATGATTCTTGGAGTAGCTGGTCTTTTGGAATTTTTCGTGGAAAATGGATGCAAGATGGACTATGTTGTGAATCTACTTGTAGGAGCAATGCTTCTTTTGTGTCTCGTGGGAGACTAAGATCCATCACATGGTTTTGGACTCTGTATCTGGTGGTGAAGGGTTGCTGCAAATGTGTTTCCAACTTGAGGACCACTCGTGATCTGCAGTTGAACTTGCATGTTTTGACTAATTTTTTATCTTCAAGTGAGACGTTGAAGTTTGGGAGGTGTGTGACAGATACTATACCAGCATTTAGTGTTGTTTGGATGGTGGCCATACAGGTGTGTTGGTAAGATGGGAATCTGGTGTCGAGTAGAACGATTCTTGCCATGACAGGTAGATCTTTTCTTCCATGAAGAGTTAACGCAAGCCGTATTGCTTTATGATGGAGATGAGTGTAGCCATGAGCTCACCGTTGGTGTATCAAGGTTTCATCAATACGGAGGGGGATCATTGTTCAACTTCAGTTGCAAGGGACCAAATGTTGATGTAGTTGTGAGGCTAGAATGAGTTCTTTTGCCTTATGTTGTTTTGGGCCAAGGATTTGTCTATGACTCTAAGAAAAGTGGAGTTTGGTTTTGTGAAAGCTTTATGTGGATTTAGAAGAGGGAGCTGGGTAATAGGGGCTTTACTACCATCACTTACATATTCTACTTTATAAAGATAATCTTACTAGAAATTGATTTTCTAAAAGATGGAGAGTTTGACAAAGAGGATTTACCTTCCATGGTTGGCTTGAGACCAGAGGCCAAGACAGAATTCCGAGTTTTTTATCTATCCTTTGAAATATTATTAACCATGATTTATATTTTTGATTGATTAAGTGCTAATAATTTAGAAGAATTGATCGTGAGGTGTTTTGCAACGCAAATCAAGGTAATACTCTTCTCATGAGACCTCACGGTACTTTGAGCTTTATAACCTCACATATCTTTTCTTTTATATTATCATGTTCATTATCTAGTTGGAGTTCTGATGTGGAGGATCCACTAAGTGGCCACCACATAGCATACTTTTCTTAAGAAATCTAGAGGTGAAGACAACTCATGGATATAACAGATCTACAGAAGATAAGAACCAAGACTTAGACTGCCATGGCTCTGATACCTAATTTACAGACACATAATGGGTACAACAACGAAGGAAGTATTAAGGATCAAATAAATAAAGACAAGAACTTAAATATTAAGGTCTCGGGATTCGAAGATATATAAACGAGTAATTTTATTTATAAGGAAGACTCGAATATTACAAAGGACTTAAAACTCAAAGGACTCAAATCACTCACTTAGCTTGGTTACAACTCTCTCCACGCCTTGTTTTTTATAAGACTCAACTTAAGAAATATTTTAAGGCATATTCCATAGATAATTCACAAATCAGGTCGATGTAATTTGTCAATTTTCCCAAGGCAATGGTCGTTACACTGCCTAGGGGTGTCAATTAGGGCCAAAGCCCATGGGCCGACCCGCCCAGCCCTCAAAAATACAGGGCTTGGATTTTGATTTAGAAACCCGATAAGAAAACGGGTTTTTCGGGTTAACCCTGTTAGGGCTAGAAGTTTAATGGGCTAAGCCCTAATGGGCTCGGCCCAGCCCGAAAAGCCCTTAAAGTTATCTAACTTTCATAGGAACATTTATATATTATACAATATATGACTTATAATCTGTATATTTACTTTCGATTTGTTAAAGTATTTCCTTGATTTTTTTTTATTCATTGCAAACCCTAATGCCTATGTAAACCCTACAGTGAAACTGGTCTTAAGCTCCTTCGTATGGCATGTGATGTTTTGAGGTATTCCGATAACTTCACTGGCATCAGAGTCTTCATTTAGTAGTGGTGCACATGTCTTAAACAAATATAGAAGTCGTCTTCTACCACGACATGTTGAAGCATTGATTTGTACACGCACTTGGTTAGATGGATTTACTTTTCATAATCCAGGTAACAATATTATTCATGTTTATTAAATATAATCTAAAGTTTTGATATAATTTATATGTCAATAACATAATTTTTATGTATATAGATCTTGATGGTGATGAAAATCCCAAAGACAATGAAGCTGATCCCGATCCAAATCTTGATTCTACTACTAACCCAAATTTAAGTGTTTTTATTTATTTTGTTTTATATGGTTTAAGTTTTATATAATTTATTTGGCTTTATTTAGTTTTAAACTATTTTATTATTAAATCACACTAGATTTGATAAACATATTAATTATTTTGATTTATTCCATGCTATTAACCATGTCTTTTAAAGGCGGACTCTCTCTCTTCTTTCCTTTTCTATGCCTTCTCTCTAAAAACAAAACAAATCTAGATCTAAGTTTGAGATCGCCGGTGTCCGGTTTTGCCGGCACCGTGCGTGTTCTTAATATGTAAATTATTTAGTTAGCTTGTTTTCTTTTGTTTTTCCGGTTGGTTTCCGACTTGATCGGATCTGTTAACTCCGGCAAAAATCCGGTATAAAATCCGGCCGTTGGTCGGTTTTTGCTTTCCACTCTCTTAGATCTCTCAGCTTCTTCAGTAGATTGGGAGAAGCCACATCCCGGAATTTGTAGTACTTACTTTCATCTGTGCTTAACTCTTTTGTTTTTGAGAATAAATCTCTACCCTAATCTGCTTATAAAGGGTACAGTTTCTCAGAGATAAAAGTTTTAAGGTTTTGGTTAGCGTTGATCTGTCGATAAGGACATGGGGATTTCGTCGAGTTGTATGACTTCCCTAAAGAATCGACTGATTGAAGTTAACTCTGGTGGATTCGGATGATGTGATAAGGAATTTCCGGTAGACAAGAGAAGTGGTGTAGAAGGAAGAATTTTTGGGTTCCATTATTCAGATCAAAATGAAGGCGGCGATGTTTGTAAAGGAAGCTTTTGGTGGCTTTCAGTACAAGGACACGTAGCCTAATTAGGTTTAATCAGTTTATGTTTGTAATGGGCTTAAATTTTATCTAAACTGATTGTAAACTTACTGATGGGTCTGGGCCTCTGTAAAACTTCCTTCTTTATAATGAAAGTTGACAAAAAAAACCATGTCTTTTAAAATATTTCGTAAAAAATTATGTTAGTACGCTTTTAAATCGATAAGTTCTGAAAAGCGCAAAAAAGCCATGAAGCCCTGTTCGGGCCGAGTCATGCCGGGCTTTCAAATATAGGCCTGAATTATAAATGGGTCGGGCCGGGCTCATATATATGCAGGCTTTGAGGGTTTTAGGCCGGGCAAGGAGGTTCATATGTGACTAGTTAGCCAGTTAGATCAGTCAGTTGTTCATTGGTCTGCAAGTCACTGGCCATTGTTTTTTTTTCTTTTTTGTTAAGTCGGAGGTGTCTGGACCAAAGTTCAACTAATCCCCCAAGAAAATACCGACGATTAATTCGACCCCATATTTTTTAATGAGGCCTAAAGTATGATCCTATCTTCATTTAATCAAATAATGATAATTTAATTTTCGTTAAAATCAAATTCAGACAGTTCCAACAACTGGGCTATCATTGCATGGTTACATTGGCCATTGTTTTATGCCAAAGTTTAAGCTATCTAAAAATGTGGTCACAACGACGGTTATTGGATTACTATTTACTAAATTTTTATTTATCTAAAGAATGGATATATATACCCCCAGTCGTACTGAAACAAATATCATTATTGGAACAGAAAATATTATATTTTGATAAACAGTCAAATACGACGGTCAATTTTGGAGGCAAAATTACTCCAATAATGGCGGATCCTTTTTTGAAGAAAAATCAAAATCATGGACAATTTAACATGAAGAAGAGCCAAAAAAACAAAAAAGTGTCCAAATAATATCTTAAGATTTCAAAAAAAAAAAAAAAGAGCCAAAAAAAAGAAGAGAAAAAATATCAAAAATATTAATTATTCTCCTCAATTATTAAATAATGCCAAGAAGGATCACGACATGAACAGATTCGAAATGAGAGATGGTTTCAAAATATTGATTGAGCTCCTAAATGTCCAGGTTCAATGTATCGACTTTCTTTGCCGGTTTAGTCTTCCCAAATCACTTGGGTATCCAAATTAAATTATTTTATTAATAGAAAACGACCCTCGACCGATGGAAAAACCTTATAGAATTTCATGTGGGTTTATTCGGTATCAAATATAAGACCATAGAGCCATGCATATTCATTCCTCCGTGTTTATGGAAGTCTTTATATGGTTCATTGACTCAACCGTTATTGGGTTCCTTTTGAAATTCATGGTATTTTGGGGTTCCATCCACCATGGAAGTCAAACCTCTAGATTTCCACCAAAATTAATTTTACAGTTATCACTATGAATAAATATCTCAAACCATTTAAAAAGCAATATATATACATATAATATATACTAGGTTATTGATTTGTATCTTGTGTGGACTGTAATTTAAATTTGTATGTGATATTCAGTACAAAATGATTAACTACAATTAAAAATTTGTAAGCAATTAAAAGATAATGATATATAAATTTGTGTTTGACAAAACTACATAATCGTAGTATTATCGATACAAAGAAATTTTTTTGATTGTACTGAAATAATTTTGATTGTACTGAAACTATAAATAATTGTAACTATATATTTGTGTTTCATAATTTTGATTGTACTGAGACTATAAATTACAAAAGATTACCAAACACTTCCTTGTAGACGATATTGGTAGTCCTTTTCTGCAACTTCAATTCCATATATGTTATTAGAATTTTGATTCCAGATCTCGACTTGATTCTTGACAGTGCAACATATAGCTGTCCGTGAGAGAATATGTGCCTAGGTAGAAACAAATCCACATGTTTAAGAGATTGACCTTGACTTTTATTAATTGTTATTGCAAAAGCTAAAGTCGTTGAAAACTGTCTTCGACGCACATGGTAAGGTAAATTTGCATCCGAAGGAGTCACAATCATCCTAGGTATCATAATAGTCTGAGCAACCAATTTATCATTCCCTGTAATGACCTAGCTTGAAAAACCTATTTAGCTATCCCAACAATAATAAATTTAGTCTCATTACATAATCCGCCCTTAGGATCGATACTTCGAAGACACATGACATGAGCACCAACCTTTAATTTTAATTTACGAATATTATAAATTATATGTGATTAAATAATGACTAAACTTTTTGGTTAGAAAGTCTTTTAAGATTTTGAGAAAAGAAATGTACACTCACAAAATATATAAATAAATATATGTACTTAATATTAAGTATTAAAGCTTTTCTGAATATAATGTACACTCACAAAATTGTTGGAAGTAGTCAATGCTAGAAGTAAGGAGCTGAAGAAGAGAACGAGTCTTATGTTTGGTATTTGAATAAAGACCTATTGTTTTGGTCAAAGTTAGTTGCAGGAGAAGGTTTGTTTCTCTGCATCATTTTAGGAGTTATTTGTTTATGTAAAAGGCTATATAAATCCAACGTATCTTCATTCAATAAAACAGAGAAGTTTTCAGCATCTACACAAAATAGCATTTGCTTTCACAAAAATCGGGCTCTAAAATACAATGCTACATTTAAAAGAGGTTCCTGGTGAAGGCATCTTATCAAATCAAATTGACTATAAAACATATCAATGTTTCAAGCATATTCGATAATGTATTCAATCACTACAAACAAAATACTATTATTACGTATAGTTGATAAACATATTCAATCATATAATAATCTATCTTTGAAAAGTTGTGTTTGAAGTAGTCATAATCCTATTTGAAGTATATTAGTGTAGCATCCAATGTTTTTAAAACTATACCAGATAACAATTTGGAAAGTCTAAGACTCAATTAAATACTTAGGAAATAAATTTCTGAAGTAAAATTTTAAAGAAAACCCTAGATTTATTAACCTCTTCCATTTATATTTTTTCAATGGCATATATGTAAGGATACAAATTATCTATCAAATGTCTAAGACTTTAAACTGAACAACCTCGGTTTAATGTTTATGTAACAATTATGATGTTTAAATGATTTATTATTCTCTTGAAGTCTATCGGTTTCTGGAAAAATATCTATACATACATGATACATGTATTCTTTTTATTTATTCAACTGTTAATGAAAATAAATGTACATAATCGACTATGAAAACTATAAAAGACACAAACCAACAACAAACTAGTATCACTATCCTAAATAAGGATGTCTAGATAGTATGTGTAATGTCCATTTGAAGTATGCAATGGCTTTGTCACGCACTTTATCTGCATATTCAGATTTTCTATTTGTTTATCCAATAGTTCTGGATCCTAAACCAGCTTTGATGAGATATGCAGAGACGTATCGGCATGTTGGTTCAATAAAGGGAATTCAAAAGACACACTATTGAGTTTTTGCTTGACATAAAAAAAGGAGTTGCTTCATCCCAATGTAACAATGAGCAAATAGATTGCTCAAACTACACACCAAGCATCTACGCTGCTTTACAAGCATAATATTCTTCTCCATAATCTTTGCACTATTCAGGTTTAATGGTATTTAAAGTATCTTATTTCTTTCTTCCAGGCTGTTACATTAGTGATCATGTATGCCCCAGACACAAATATGAGGAAAAAGAAGTTTGAGACACTGAATTCGATTTCAAGTGAAGATTTGGAGGTCATTAAGAATTTATGATGGGTAATAATTGCTTCAGTTTGTTAGTACGTGCTCTCCGCTTTTGCTAATCTGAATTAACTGTAAAACTTTTGTTGCCAGTATCACTAATGCAGTAAAATCCTCCGGTGGGCTGAAACAGAGGCTCTTCAGTGCCGCCCATAATGCAAATAAGCAGGCTCTCTTGAATGGTAGGTTCTGTCATGCTCATTAACTTTGCTTATGCATAATAGGCTTATTTACATTGAAAACAATTTGTATGGTTCTGTAGCTTTATTTTTTAATTTCTGACGCAGTGAGGGACTCTTTACTGTTAAACTCTAAGAGTTGATAAATTATGTACAATATTGGGCTTGATTTCCTTTTTATGGGTATTGTTAGTTCACGAAAGAGTGTTCCTTCCATTTGGGACAGGTTGGTATTTAATAAGATAAAGGACAGATTTGGGAGGTAGGTTTGTTTTATGACGTCTGGGGCTTCACCTCTTTCTCCTGAAGTGATGGATTTTTTGAAAATATAAGTTTGTTGCTTTTAAAATTCTGTGTTTTGTCTTAATATACAATCGACAATTTTCAGTCTTCAGAGTCCCAGTGACATGTCTTTAATCTGTTTTGTCATGAGATTAAGGATTTTTAAGTGTTTGTTAGTGGATCAATTCAATTTCTTCAAACTCTGGAGAAAGCAAGACAAGAAACACAAATTGTGCCGTATAAATTTTCTATTGTCTTTTTCGTGAGAAAACATTGGGAGCTTAAGACGTGGACTACAGGTAGAGATATAGCAATAGTTTCATCCGGTTTCAAGAGTTTTGTTTTTGTTTCTTGAGAAGATTAAGAAGTCCATTAGTGATTATAATATTGATAATCAAAATGAATTTCTCAAATAATTTTGTAACTGAGCATCCAGACTCCAGAAAGAAAAACAATACATATACGCTCTTGTGACATGCAAGAAAAGGAGAAGTCAATCTCTACTGGAGGAAGTTTCTTTTTTCAGAAATGGGAGTTTGTTTATAGAAATTGTTTGTAATCAAATATTCAAATAAATCTAAATAAAATTTACGGGCTTCTTAAATCAAATGTGTTCGAAATGTATAAAGATATTGGGCCTAATGTCTAACCCAAACTAGTAATTAAATGAGTTGATATTGGGCCCATACAATATCTGGCTGAGCGTGTACCTCACTGCCTGTACCAGAAAAGCGCGTAAGATTTAGGTTTACTGTATATATCAGCAGCCTTTTATTTGTTTATCTTTTGTAATTGAGGGAAAAGAGAAGGGTAAAGGCGTAAAAGTAGTAAGACAAGCAAGACGTGGCTACTTATCATTGGTTACCTTATACTCTTATCTCGAAATCCAAATATAATTAAAAGTTTAGTAAAGCATAGTTAATTATATATCCAAGATTCCACAATTTCGTGTGAGTTTCTTTCAGCTCTGAAGCTCTTTCTCTTCATCATCGTCTTCGTCGTTTACGCCATCGTTGACGTCTAACAAGCTGGTAATCTTACTATTTCGCTCTTGACCTTGTGCATTCGCAATCGGAGATTTGTTGTAGATAAGATCCAGATAGGTTTTTCGTGGTCTCTCCATTAAGGAATTTGGGGGTAAATGGATTTTCCGGAAAATTTGGCATCGGATGTTGGAAGATTAGAGCAGATTGTATCTCACTTCTTCCCAAAGGCATTACACATAGTACTCGATTCTAGAATCCCATCGTTGCAATCTCGTGGTCGTACTCGTGACCGTGTATCTGGTCTTAGTGTCAAAAAGAGCGACAAATGGTTTAATCTGGTGATGGGAGATCGTCCTGCAGCCTTGGAGAAGTTACATTCTTGGCATAGGAATGTATTGGACTCCTTGATCATTGATATCATACTCGTTCATCCTCATGATTCCGGTGTCAGATCGGCTGAGACTGTCATCGAGCGTTGGGTTTTTCAGTATGAGAATCCTTTGATTATGTCTCCTCACCATTCTGATTCTTCTACGCGCTACCAGAAGGTTTACAAGAAGTCAATCATTCTCTTGCGCTCTCTCTACGCACAGACACGCCTTCTCCCTGCTTATCGTGTCTCCAGGCACCTCACTTCGTCTCTTGCCTCTTCTGGTTATGACCTAATTTACAAGGTTTCCTCTTTCACTGATATATTCTCCGCTCCAGTCACTGAAACAATCAAAGAGTTTCGTTTTGCACCTGTTGAAGTGCCCCCTGGTCGTCTCTGTGCCTCTGTTACTTACCGTTCTCACCTATCTGATTTCAATCTCGGTGCTCACATTACATTGCCTCCAAGAATTATAACCGACTATGTAGGGAGTCCTGCAACAGATCCTATGAGGTTTTTCCCTTCTCCAGGGCAAAGTCTGGAAGGCACATCCTTTCCAAATAGACCAGGCCGCCCTCCATTCACCACTTCATCTTCCCACCGTCCTCATACCTGGACAAGCGGTTTTCACAGACCTCCCGCTCATTCCGCAACACCAAACCATTCTTTTTCCCCTGCTCATTCACATCAATTTTCACCCGATTTCCACTGCTCACGTACAGATGCTTTTGGTGACAGTCACCAGCTTTCACCACCTTTTTCTCCATCAGGTTCTCCCTCTACGCCGAGGAGTAACAGTCCGCGGGTTAATCTCAGGCCAGGGACTGCTCCAGTCACTATTCCTTCTTCAGCCACATTCAATAGATACATTTCATCTAACTTCTCTGAGCCGAGTAGGAATCCACTCCCTCCCTTTTCCCCCAAAAGCACAAGACGCTCCCCGTCATCCCAGGACTCTTTGCCTGGAATTGCTTTGTACAAGAGTTCGAGAAGCGGAGAGTCTCCTTCTGGATTAATGAACCATTACCCTGGCCAGAAGGTTATGCTTTTTACTTTTCATGTGTCTTGCGTAATGCCGGTGTGAGATCACTATGTTCTGTATTACCTCATCTGATATGTGTTTTTTATCTAATCTTCAGCTGTCAAAGGATAGCAAATACGATTCAGGGCGCTTTTCAGGACTTCTGTCTTCGAGTGGCTCACCAAGATTCGGGTTTTCTAGGAGCCCCAGTAGATTATCTTCCCAAGATGATTTGGATGACCCTGATTGTTCATGCCCATTTGATTTTGATGATGTAGACGAGTCAGGACTTCAGTCCAGGTAATTTGGCTTCACCCTGTTACCTAACTTAAATGTTTTGAGGGATATATATATGTTTAGATTAGTTTTCTAAACTCTTTACACAGAGAGTTGAACAATGACACAATGTCATCAAGAAACAGTAAATATTTTGACTGTTCTGTGTTAGGCTCCAAGGTGTATAATGTTGACATAGAGACTCTGGCCTATCTATCATTTATGTGTACATTAGCTGTTAATTTCACTTCTTGGGGTTTCTATGTAGTCTTTGGTTAAAAATTGATGGCTTCAAATTTGGCAATATTTTTGATGCAGTCAAAGTGATCGGAGGAGAACTTCAAGCTCTATATCGCAGTCCCTACCTATAGGGAGAAAGTCACAGGACGCAGCGGTTGGGGTTCTGGTTCACATGTTGAAGACGGCACCACCATTAAGACAAGACTCGAGCACTTACATGGCGTCAATGTCAGGGAGTCAGAGAGAAGGGTCAGTCTCAGGGACAGAATCCGAATTTTCAATGGCTCGAAGCACAGCCGATGCACTTGAGGAGCTCAAAAACTACAAGCAGCTCAAAGACCTGCTTCTCTCAAAATCCAAGACTGGATCTGGAGCTACTCGTGTCCACTGAGCCAAAATAAAGAGCAGTCAAGATATGGGGATGCTTGTAAATATGGATTTGATGACGAATATTTAACTCTTTTGTATGATATTGCTAGCTTTTGAATCCTTCAAAAGAAACTTGCCTCTGAATATGCACATAAATATAATAAAGGTTGAATCTTTTTCATTATGAAATTCAGTGTTTTTCTTTGCTTAAATCTGGTTTTCTTACAAGGACTTTCTTCCATAATTTTTCTTTTCCATACGCCTCAAGACAATTCTTTGAGATCAACCATTTAGGATAGTTGTAGATTCTCTGCAATTCGTGTATAAAACTGTGGCAAAAAATGAAATAGAATATTTCCAGTAAAATTTAAGGTATTACAATATTGAAATACCAAGTGTTCTACGAACATTCATCTTAGTAAAAGCTTAAACCATCTATCAAATAGAAACCCCGGTAAGCGTGCTAAAGCCACTTAAACGTCCACATGCGTTCTTACCCTGGTATGGTACGAAATTATGAATATACCAAATTAACCGTAACCTCTGTCTCCATGAGTTAGTTCACGAGCATCACAAAAAGATAACTGCTTCAACAAGGAAGAGAAAGAAAAGTTTAAAACGCAATATCCCATTTAAAAAAAAAGCGTACACTGAAACACACAAACACAAAAGCCTAAGTAGTTTCAAACATCCGCAATAAGCTTTTTAAATCTACAAATCCAGAATGTGCAAGCTTTTCTTCCAAATCTTTGCGTTCGTTATACACACCATAATAAAGCTCCCAAGCCTCCTTGCCTTTACAAAAACTGACCCAAAAATGTCTCCTGCACAACTAACTGGGAAACAAAAGCAAATAAGAAGCAGACAAGAGATTATAGTTGCGGAAAGCAGCTTCTGAGTTTTTTACCTCCTCTAGATGTGTCCAATGACTCTTTCTCAGGCATTCTGTTTTTACACTGAGATCTCAAAATACAACTTCTAGCACGCTTCAGAAGAGATATCTGCAGTCAAAAGCGTCCCTCGGAACCCTTCTTCAATATCTTGACCCCCTGTTTTCTTATCGCATAACTCATCTGTTGAAGCATCAAGATGGTTCTTTTTTAATGGACAATCTCACTAGCAGAGTAGTAGGGCACAATTGGCTATTTCGGAATAATAATAAATCTGGTTACCAGCAATATCACGGTGTTCGTGCATCTCAGTATCTCTCACCCAAAGCTTGTCCCCAGGGAATATGTTCATGTCTGCAAGGGTTGCAGATTCCTCATCAATCAATTTTGTACCTTTGTGAAGTTCCTGGTTTTCCTTCATCACCTGCATATTATAAGAGCCATATGTTACTGTATATCCCCCAGTAATCTACTGAAACAACAAAAACGCAAGTCTAGAAGGACCTTACCCCAAGTAATTCCCATATCATCATCTTTAATTGGTACACGGTCGTTGTTGCCGACACTTTCAGACTTGTCAGGTTTCCATAATTTGTCCTCCGAGATCGCTTTGAGGTACGCCGATCCACCTCAAAGCTGGAGTCAGATGCTTCTAGCATTGCTTTTGGAGCTTCCTTTCCACGGACAAGACAGACAAATACATCTCCCTCAGAGTAGCTAAGTTTCTGCATCAACTCACAGCTTTCTCTCTCTCCTATGCATTCCTCACAAATCTAGCAAGAATAAGAGATCCTGTTAAATGTGACTAATCATGAAAGTCATAATAATCTACGTATATGCAAAATCATTACATCTACTTTTAAGGGGGGAAAAACAGCATATCATAATGCATCTGATCGTCATATAAGCACCAATCCAAAAGAGTAAGCCAAAATTGCCATTCAAAGCAATATCACAAGCTCGGGATGTTGACACAATAAAAGGCTCTAGATAAACAGAGCTCCTACATGTACTGAAAAACAGTAATGCAAATACCTCTGGGGATGTCCTCAGAATAAGCTGTTTAGCATCGATTTCCATATTATCCTCAAGCTTCTCAAGATCAATTACGTCTTGGGTTATAGTTTGATCTGTACTGTGACCAACCTCAACAAGAGCAGATACTCCATTCTCTATAGTCCCTCCCCACTCCTCACAGAAAAAATTCCAATCATGCTCAGGAATGATAGACAGCTTGTCTGTCTAGAAAACGTGCAAGAAAAACAAAATTAGATCAAAGCCAAAGTTCCCATCTCATGATTCACTACACCAATTTAATAAATTCAGGACATATTTCCCTCTCTCACTGAAACGACAATCAGACCACAGATCAAGTAACTAGGGTATATCCTAGAGACCCTAAACCTTCCCAAGCCCCAAAACCAGTCCCAAAACACCTCAATCACCTCTCCATACTTGATTAATCTCTTATTTATTCTATCCTTGGTTCTACAGAAACAAGTTAGTTAAGCTCGCCTGACAAGTGTTAGCTGGTGTCTCTCCTGTGTTCGTGTTCACCTGTACTGGCTTTATCGTTTCAAAATAGATTAAGACTCATGGCGTGATATGAGATGCACTTACAGATGGATTTTTCTGAAAAAATGAGCCACGCCTGCAGACAAGTTCAGGGAGCCTTTCAAGGAGCCGTGTGTGCTGAAACAATCAACCGTAGGAACAAACTATTAGTTTTATCCTCAAATGGTAATGGAAAGATGAAATAAGGTATGCTGATATACAACAGGTTATATACACCTGCGTTTACCAACACATAAAATGGGTGTAGGAGAGGAAAAAGAGAAAGCGGTTACAGAGAAAATGATTCAAAATTAAACACTTCGTTCCGTACAGAGCTTTCTTCCAAAATAACTAACTACCAGTGAAATGAAAACACATTCACTGCCGAGCAAAAGATCTTACCTTCTTGCATTTCAAAGCATTCACGACTCCATCAAGAAGTTCAGGCTCTGGTGCTGAAGAGCTATTTTTCCCAGTCATGTTAATGTAGCTTCTCCATTGCACTAGCCATGGAGAAGGCAACAAGAAATATCGGCTTTGTGGAGTTAATGGTATAGCCTTTCCCATGGCTAATTTCTCGTGATTTTGGCGCTGCTTGACCTTTAGTGTTCTGTTCATCAGATAGAAGGTAAGAATATATGCAAGAATATTACAAAAACAATAACTAATCATGATTACCTTAGTGAATCCTCTAAACATGCAACCTCCGAAAGTTCCTCTGTGCAATGACAACATTGGCTTGAGTCCAAAGGGAAACAAGGAGAACCTGAAGCATCTTCTGGCATCACTTTTAGAGCATCTTCAACAAGGAATGACCACAGATTCTCTGGGACAATGATTCGTTTTGCTCCTGGTGCTTGCTCTGGCATCAGCCCTCCATGATTGCACGTTATTGCATTTGTAGGCCCTGCATCTGCTTCACTAGGAGCATCAAGGTTTTTCCTTTTTATCCATTGCTGCAACCTGGAAACATACTTTTACACTTTAGAGAGCTACATTTTTCTAAACCTGTATCAGGGTCAATGTATTATAGAAGCAGCTAGCTGTGATAACACCCCTAAAATAATAGTAATTAAGTCCTCCAAAATATAAAGGCTGCATATGCATCAAACTATTAAAAATCACAACAAAAAAAAAAAAANAAAAAAAAAAAAAAAAAAAAAAAAAAAAAAAAAGTATAATCAGAAACCTATAAGTTACAGAATACTTGAATACATACCATACTCTAGAGATATAATACATTCCGTCCTCACACTTTCCTGAAAGAACATCACTTGCTATGCTTTTCATGAATGTTCTTCGATCCCTATAGCTGTCGGAAGAGACAACCATGCGAGCACCATCCATAAGGCAGTCCCTGCAGTAGTCCCCTTTCCCTAACTTTGGTCCACCGTTGAACTAAATGTAAAAGAGAATGGTTGCATCAGAAGGAATAACACAGCATCAGAACAAAGTTTAGATAGAAGTGGAAAAACTCAGAAAATATTTATAGCGAATGAAATCAGATTCAGACGTCTGAACAGTCGAATCTATAATACGAATTTATTAGAAAACTGGTCACTGTTGGCAGCTGACACAAAACTTGAAAAGAAGAGACGTTTCTGTCGCGAAAAAAGGGAAAACAAACTAACCATAGCCCAAAACATTGAGTATATCACTTACCTTTGATTCTAACTTGGCCCATGCAAGTTCAGATATTCGCTTCATGCAATTAACTTTCGAAGCAAGAACTTTCCCATGAGAACACAGTAAAGGGGTGTTGTCCAAAGCCCTACGTCATACAAGAACCAATATGATCAAGAGAAACAGAATGAGTACGTTTGATACGATTTGTTAAATAAATCGTAGTTACTATTACCAGTGATAACTGAACAATTAAATAAAAAACAAACTTTCAAATGGGAAACAATATCTCGAAGTTTACTGTCGAGTAAAGAAATAGCCATCATATTTTGATTAATCATGGATGATGCACATGCAAGACGTGATATTTTTGTTGCAGATATAAATCCATCTTATGTTGAAGGCACTGCAGTTGGCACAGGTATATAGAGAATAACAACAAATGTAAGTATGTGGAACTTTACTTACGGAGGAATAATGGTATCAGCCCATAGACGAAGCCAATCTGTGGAGATCCAAAAATATTGCTCTTGAAGTGACTGAACAGCAGCTTCTGAAAGTATAGTCCGCACTTCTTGCCTCCTTTCAGTCAACGAATTTAATTCTTTTTCCTTTCTTATATCATATTGCTTGCAACTCTCAAGGAACATTGCATTCATGTTATTGATCCATTCATAAAGATGTAACGGAAGATGACCACCTTCAAGCTGTTGAACACAATCAACTTCTCCGTTAGTTATGTTGATAGGACTTTCTTTTTGTCCTCCCTGTTTTTCCGGTTTACCACATCTAAGACTATACATCAGCATATAAGCATCACTGGATGAAAAAACCTCAGACTTGATTGCAGGCCTACAGTCTGAAGAGCCTGCTTGTATGATGTCTGGGGTATTACCACTACTAGCCGTCCCATTACTCTCGGAATGTGGAGTTGACGAAGAACCTTCACTAAATGGACGTTTACCCAGTTCTGACACACTTTCATCATCAAATTCCCACCACAAACCAGTCTTTTCATCTTTTATGTGAGCAACATAATGCCCACTGTTCACAGCGCTTCCTTTGTGGATTAAAACAGCAGAGAGATCATAGGTCAACTCGTTTTGAGAAGACTCTGCCAATCTCGATCCCATATCTAGTACTTGAGGAAAGGAAAACGAGGAAGTAATTTTCTTCTTTGCCGTAGTCTGTTGACAAGAGCAAGTCAAAAAAGGGAAAAGTTTATATAAAATTAGCAATGTGTTGTTTACGATTGAATAGTACGAAATACTGATTAGATTTTAGCAATTAAAACATACAAGTTTATATCAGAAAAAAAAAGAGGCAAAGGTATGAGAATGACCATGAGTATGCAGTTACATAATTCAATCAGCCAAGATAATATACAAGAAAATCCCTCGGCACTTGTAATGCACAAGGACATACAAGAGGTAGAGATGCTTCTAGATGGAAAACAGCTACGCAGGAAATAAAGCTAAAATGACTGAAATTTAAGGCAAATAAAAAGAAATGACTAGTCAAACATGGAGATAATTTTCTTCACAACTGATTCAAGAAATAAAGCATCTTAAGAACGAGTAAATCACCTTAGGAAGGAAAACACATCGTTTGAGTTGAAAAGTAATAACCGGAGGTAATGCGCGGAGCTTAATGCAGCGTGTGGCATCTACTCGAGCATTGCAGCTTCCACAAAAATACTGATTATCCCCGTTGAGCTGCTCCACGCTAAGGTAGTCATTCAAACTAGCGTCCAAATTTTTGAGTCCCTTGACATTCAACTCAAGGGCATAAAAATCCTCCACCTTTGAAGAAGCTTCGGATTCCCTCCCACATTTTGAGCACCTACAAGATCGTAATAAGTGAAACAAATAATCAGATGATAAAGACAACTAAAAATCATATATGTTCTTGTGTCTCAATATATCATGACACTTAGCTGACCATGACGTAGATATTATCTTGCCTGAAAACCAGATATATCTTGTTAAAAGAAAAAGAAGGTGAATCTTACGTGGTCACGTGAGAGACAGTACCACGGAAGAGATCTTGCACAATGGTTTTAGCTTTGGAAACTCCAGAATGGCGTAAGCAACGCTCAAGCAAGGAGAGAAGCAATGTCAAGAACTCATGGGTATCCTGTTGAACCCCATTATCCAACTCCAAGGTCTTGACAAAAGCATCGCAATCAACAAAAGACCTTTTGCTAGCATGGAGCTGTGCAAAAAGGCGAGAGATCTGATCTAAAACAGGATAGTGTTTCAAGACATCAACCTCGACAGAAAAGACCCCTTGTCGGAAAGCAGTATTCATGTAGAGACACTGAAGTATACTGTTGGCATAGCAAGTAGCGCCCAAATTAGTGAGACCGGCGGGTGTAGAATCAGAAGGACGGCGATCCAAGTTAGGATCGGGACCGAGAGAGTGAACGATTTCAGACGTTTTCTGCCACAAACCAGCTTTGCGGCTTCCGTTAGGGGGCGGAACAAGGGCACAAAAGCAGTTGGGATTGTCACGAGTGTTAACACGACAACCTTGGCAAACGGGCTTGCATATCTTGAAAAGTTGATTAATGTCATCATCAGTGGCATCATTAGTCTCGTGAATTCTCCTGCAATAAGGAGAAATTGAGAAAAATGCAACAAGTGAGAAGCAACAAGGTGGGGTTTTGTTTCAGTACCGGAGAATTTGAGAAGATGAGTCCTCAGCCTCTGATGGTCTTTGTCGCTTGTTTTTGTTTCGGGTGTTGGGTCTACTCATTGTTAGGTAGTAGGAATCGAAAACCCTAGAAAAGGTCACACAGCATTTATTAACCCCAATCTGATTTGCGATTAAACCAAAGTTGATACATTATCTAGGTTAAACGATTCAGGTCGGAACTCAGATCGAGAAAAGGGAACACGAAGAGTACCTCAAAATCGGAGTTTAGCAAGTATCACAAGCTCACGGCCTCCGTCGTCGTCTTCTTCAACTCCTTCGTCTTCCCATTTCTCAGTTTTTTATTTTTCCTCTCTTCTCTCGTCCCGCGCTCTCTCTTTTCATTATAAAGGTGCAAAAGGAAACCAAATTCATCAAATTCTCCTAGATTTATATCCATACATAGAGATTTCATATCAAAAACCCACAACCTTAATTTAGCTTCTTTCTTACTAGATTGTCATTAATTTCATCATATCCATCAAATTAATACCAAGGACCAACGCTAATCCAACAAAACCAACCAGATTCGTAATCATAGATTAGGTTCCAATCCATGGATCAGTTTGCAAACAAAACAAGGTTTATGTTGTGACACATACTAAAAAAAGGTGCATGAAAAATACATAGAAACACAAACATTCGAGAAACATTAAACTTAATCTCTGTCACCATAAGAAGATCTCTTCCCATTCCCGCTCGATCGACCTTTGTTTGAGTAGTCACGCTCTCTGCTACCTCTTTCATCATCCTTACTTGTCACCCGTCCTTCCCCAGCACCATCACCTCTGTACCTGTCATCCCTATCGCCTCTGTATCTGTCTTCCCTATCGCCTCCGTACCTGTCTTCCCTATAGCCTCTGTACCTGTCTTCCCTATCGCCTCTGTACCTATCCCTGCCATGCTTGTCCTCTTCCTCATCCTCCTTGACCGTTTCACCTCTCTGTCTGTATCTACCCCTGTCATCAGCTCCCTTATCCTTCTCTTCTTCCTCAATAGCTCGACCTCTGTACCTATCCACCTTAGGCTTATTATAGCCTTCCTCATCATCGTCTTCCTTAGTTGTTCCACGTCTTTTACCACCATCATCACTTCTATACCTGTCCCTCCCACGCTTATTGTACTCCTCATCCTCCTTCCTTCCTCTTTGGTAAGGTTCATCCTTTAGCTTCTTCCTATTTTCATACTCAGCATCACTGTCATCAGAGTCTGTTGCAACTTTCTTGCTACGGGAATCACTTCTATACCTGTCCCTCCCATGATTGGACACATTTTCTTCCTCATCTCTGTGCTGCTTCGTTCCTCCACTGTAAGCTTCTACTTTACTGCGCAGTTGTTTCTTCTTCTCAAACTCAGGCTCACTATCATCAGAGTCTCGTGCAGCTTTCTTGCCACCAGAATCACCTCTATACCTATCTTTTAAATGTCTGGACTCCACGTCTTCCTCATTCCTTTTCTGCTTCCGTCCTCCACGGTAAGTTTCTTCTGCTTTTCGCAGTTGCTGTTTCTTATCCTCAGACTCGGTCTCGCTTACATCAGAATCATGCCTCTTGCGCCCATCTCTTTTTTGTTCATCATGTTTCTCCCTTATCTCTTTAGAACAAGATAGATTGGAGGGCCTAGTCTTTTTATGTGACCTCCTTAGTTTCTTGCTGTCATCACTCTCAACTTCTTCAGATTCAGAGGAGACACTTCTTTTGCTCCTAGTGCGTTTCTTTGTAGGCTTCCTTCTTCTCTTCTTTCCACCATCACTTTCAGAGTCAGAGTCAGAGTCCGAGCTGCTAGAGTCACTTTCACTATCAGTATCTTGCTTACGCCCCTTAGCCTTCTTCTTAGAGCGCCTTCTGCGGTCACGGCCATTTTCATCGGACTCAGAAGAATCATCATGTCTTCTCTTCTTGCTCTCTTTTTTCTTGTGGCGCTTCACTTCATCCACCTCATCATCACCCCTCAGCTTCTTGCTATCCTTACCCTTACCCTCTTTCTCTTCAACATCCTCATCTACCTTCCTTGTACTATCTCGGTCCAAAAAAGAATGTTCCCGCCTCTCTTTCATTCTACCACCTTCATAACCTTCCCCTGTCGGCTCATCTTCAATTAGACCCTCTTCAGCCTCTTCTCGATCAGGCAAACCCAAAGCAACTCGGAACGCTTCCATCTGCTTCTCTTTCCTCGCAGCGACCTGATGGGTCTGTGTATCAGAGATCTTAGAATCACCAGGTGCATCAGTCTCTTGAGAAGAAGCAGCAGCAGCTTCAAGATTCACCCTCGCTTCCTCGAGCTTCTGAGAAATCTCAGCATCAGAAAAGCCCTGATCAGCAAGCTTGTCTTCAAGAATAGCGAGCTTAAGATGAATCTGACGCTTACGGTCATGCTCGAGGATATCTTTGTTGGGTTTCTTAGATAAACCAGCAGTACCTTGATCATCATCAAACCCTTTTCCACTGACAGGCTTACCACCAGTCCTAGGTCTCACGAAGAACTTGTTCGTCTGAACATAACCATTAGTTCCGGATCCTCGAGCAGTCTGTAACCCTATTCCGTTGTACATCTTTCTCTATCAAATCTAAAAATCAAACCTAGACGAAAGAGAATGGACTCAGATTCAAATCGAAAGATCTGATAGAGACCCTAAACGAAACGAATCACGGCGTAGAATTAAAAAGAGATGTTCGATTTAAGCGGAAAACAAATAAAAGGAAATTACCAGTGAATCTGAGAATCGTGGATACGACGGTGAAGATAGAGATCAAGAGGAACCTCGGCAGGGAAGAGGTTTAACTGACCTCCAATATGTTCCACAAATCCTATAATCTCATCTCGTAATGGGCTTAGGCCCACACGCATACTCTATTCTACGCATATTCTGTATTCTCTTTATTTATGATTTTTTGTCAAAGTCTCAAAGATTTTATTGATATCTAAGAGAAAGTGAAGAGACATAGTTTAAACAAGAAGCACACGTAAAACCAAATCTAATTTTAGTGATAAATCCTTTAAAACATCAGCTCAAAACCATCTTGTTTTTCTAAATTTACATTAGCCGCAGACAGATTTGAGCAATAAACGACGAAATTCTTCTACACAATATACTTTTTGCAATGGTTGCACATCTTTATTGATTATAGGGGAATCACATATCCTACTCTAATCCATTCTTTCCAAATAATCCCATATCATTGATCTTCCAATTTCTTTTCTTTCGTCAAAACTGTAAATATAAAAACCGAATTGTGGAAAACAAAAGTCGGCTGATAAAAGGTAGAAGTCCCCGAAATCAGAGATCAAACAAGGAAAACTAGATATACCTAACAACAAAAGATATGGATCAATTTTAAAGGCACACTACAAGAAAACACGCCGTTTGCGAGGGAAATTTGCGACGGCTTT